>OMLI01020959.1:0-13508 GCA_900302605.1 Rondeletia loricata
GATTTTTGTGAGTATCGTATCGTGAGTTACTCGTATCGTCCCACCCCTATTATTAACATATGCGAGTTTGGAGCAAATTGTCGAATTTTTACTTTCACTTTCGTTTTCACAACGGGAGCTTCCTCTGTCAGATTCTGGTCTACTGGTGCGTCGCCAAATGACAGACATGACATGATGCACACATGAGGCGAATTAGAGATCGATTTTGATCCATTTCTATACATTGACCAACTTAAGATTTTGTGGCGGCCGTGCCGACATCGTGGCTGTGCGCCACAGATGAGCCTCTGTATGGGGTGCTTCTGTTGCCTGTTGCCTGTTGCCTGTAACTTCTGATTTGGAACACCAGAGGGTGGATATTTAAATCGGTAGCTCAGGCATTGTATTTTAAAGTCGGTCCGGTACCGGTCATATGGGAACCGGTGCCATAGTGGTACCGGGTTTCGGTACCCATCCCTAGTTGGGACTCAAATATATCTGACCTCAGCCTGATGTCATGACCCAGATATATTAGATCATAGATCTCTGTCTGCAGCACTGTCAAAGCATCTTACTACCCACTTTTTGGTCCCAAGCCAGCAGTTTAGGAACATATTCACAGTAGAAGACACCTGAAGACCTCTTTCAAAGACAGAAGGGACGAATGGTAAGCATCAATGCAAAATACAGGAGCAGAGGGACATTGGTGTGGCCAGTGTGGAGATGGGGACACAGTCCTGTCCTCTCCTCTAAGCTTATGATTTGATTATGTCTGGCCCTAGTCCAGTCAGACTAACTGAATCAGGGGAGGTGAAGTGGGGAGTCATCAGGGCACCCCGACACGTGCGCTGATGCATGGGAGACAGGAGGAGGAATCAAAGCATTTAAACTGGACAGGGCAGGATGGATATACTGTTAGAGCATAGCGGAAAGCGGAATTGACTCAGATAGACGGTGGAATGAAGGAGGAAGAGGCACAGAGAGGACATGAAAGGACAGAAGAGCAGAGGAGAAGATGGGAAAGGAGAGGCGGAGTGGAGTGGAAAGGAGATCAGAAGAGACGAGAACAGAGGAGACATCAAAGGAGAGGTAAAATAGTTGGTATCATGTCTCTCCTTGTCGTGTTTGACCATAAGCAGACATGTGCTCTGTAAGCAGATCAGCTGAGATATGACTTTAACCACACCCTGACCCAGGTTTCTCTTAGACACGCCTTTCCATTTGGTTTGCATCGGTATTTAAATGGTGATACTGTATATACAAACCTATTTCACTCAAGAACAGTTCTTGAGTGAAGAACTCTTGTGATTCACATCATGATAATAGCTTGACAGATTTTAACTTAAGGGAAAAGTTACCTTTTTAGGACATATGTGGGAAATTGAAGTATTTTGTGCCCTCTTCCAGCTGGCAATGAACTAGAATCAGTCAGATTGAGCCAGAGAGAGCATCCTGTTTGTTACCAGGACGACAGGACAGCCGGACGCACCTTTCCCTTAGTCTGAGAGAGATAGGAGCTACTTAGTCAGAGAACAGACCGCAGAAACGGGGAGGGAGGGACAGAGGGAGGAAGGGAGAGGGCCGGGATATTTACACACATAAAATGTACTCTGGGCAAAACACACGCACTCTTACCCAGCCTAGAGGTTTAAAGACGAGGGCTGAGACGAGGAGGGAGGGAGGGAAAGAGAGAGAGGTAGTAGTGTAGAAAGAGAGCTGCATAGAGAAACGGAGAGAGTTTGAGAAAGAAAGAGGCATGATTGTCATACTGTAGCTCAGTGCCGTAAACTGCACTGATATCCCGCGTGTCCCTGGGAAGCCTCATCAGCCCTTCAGCAGGATGCCTCAGAGGAAAAGGAGCTTCACCTTTGGAGCTTACGGAGGGTAAGGACAACAGAGGACAAGTATGACGCCACTATGTAGATTAGAGCAAACGTTAATTCTGCAGTTTGCTGGATAGTGCACTGTGAGGAAACCATGGAGCAGCGCTACCTGTTTGAGCTCATTATTAGCCTGTGCAGGTCTGTCACAGAGGAGTAGTGAGAGGAAGATTAGGGAATTGCATTGCACCTGCTCAACAACTGCAGAGCTAGATGATTCCGACAAGGTCATCGACTGTCTGCACTCTGCTTTCCTCGTTGGCAGCATCAACCATCACGAGCGAAAAGTTGCCGAGATGCTACAATAGTGAGGTCGGTGGATGGACGTGTGAATCGATAAAGGGGGGGCGTCCATGTGACGGGCTTGATGGGATGATTACTGAGCGTCTCGGTCATGGTGACCTGTTCCAGCGTGTTTTTGCGAGACTTCTCAGAAGTTGCTATTGAGACAGTGCACAGTGTTCGGCAAAATATCCTAAAGTTAAAAAGAATACGCTGGTTTCGACCGGTGTCTCATTCTCATTCTCAGAAACGCAGTTAAATGTGGGTAATATAACTTTTTGTGAGATAGAGGATTCAATTAAAGGTTTTGTCTGGGCATTAGTTTTCTGGGCATAAAGGAAGTGCAGTTCACTGAGGAACTAAGAAGGGAGCAGTTAGCAGAAATCTTGTAATTGAAGACCTCTTGCTATATATATAACTCTGAAGACATACTACTGTACTGTATATTGACTTTGATAGCATGTACTGAATAAGTTAAATTTCTCGTCAACAAGACTGAAGGAAGGGTGTTTGCACAAAGAGAGAGGAGGATCTACACACAGTTCTGGGGGAAAAAAAAATATATATATATATATATGGGGGATGCAAACTTGGATAGTGACGGCCTTGCTTATATGTTTGTGATATCAGGATGTGAAAGTTCAAAAGAACAATGAGAACATGTTGGCTGTAAACCTGCATCAGAATTCATGAGGCAATTCAATCTTCTTCTACTGTGTTTTGCTGCCCATGGGCACTGCCAGGTCTGCCTAGAAAACAGAGGCTCAATTTGACATGTGGTTGGAATCGGGTTGAAAGCTAGGCTGAGTGCTCATGGTGGTCCACTGGAGAACTGGCTGTGTGCAAATAATGGCTGAGTATACAAACAACTGGGCCAGAAAAAGAGAGATACCTGAAATTGATTGTTGTGGTGTGGATGGTGGTCAACTCAGTGAATAGTCTGATAAGGAAGATTTATTTCCAAATATATACAGTAGATTACTGTGACACAGAATTGTCTTTAGACCTACAGTTGTTCTCCAACCTCTGCTCTGGTTGGTGAGGTGCTTGAGTGCTCTTATCAATACAGCTCGTTTCTACTTTCATGAGCTGGCTGTAGGTTGAATCACTATTGTGTTAATCGGCAATAGAGAGTCGCAAAACAGACATTTATTTATATGAAAATGTTGCACATTATTACTTTAAGTTTCATTTAACCAGGGGAGTTTGACTGAGCACACTTGCTCTTTTTACGGAAATGTCCTGTTTCACGCTCAAACTGTTGTAGGAGCAACACCACTCCACTGTTGTCCACTAAGAAGCTCCACTGGAACAATTTGGGAGTTAAGTGCCTTGCAAGTTGAGGGAGCGTGTTCTTCATTCACTTACCTTGCCCACATTTTTCACAACCATCCAGGATTCAACCTGATAACTTTCCAGTCACAGGCCTGCTTCTCTAACATTGCCTGAAAGCATATACAGTAGCTCTCTTAGTTGAATTAGCTCATGACGAAAAGGAATACGCCTTTTCACTGTAATGTGTCAATTAGATTTGGTTTGTTTGCAATTGTCATCCTTTTTCACAAGCCTATCTATGCAACAAAATCCTTGGAAAGTTGTCTCTGTTGTTAGAAAGCCCTGCTGTTGAAAATATGTCTCTCAAGGGAAATTAATGCCTAATGAATAACAGAGCAGAGAAAGGACTTTTAAATTGAAATGGATAAATCCCAGACTTGGACCAATCAGTGGTCTTTATTTGCTCTTCATCTGTCCTTGGAGAAATTATTTTGTCGCACTATAATTTCCACATACAGTTTAATGGATGTTGCCATTAGCAGATAAGGCCTAAAAAAACCAAAATGGTTGTTTCCGGTTGCCGACCGACCCTGCCGATTTATGTGCGACCTACATTTATTTTATGAGCTTGTGAAAAAAAAAACTTTGGCTGGGAGGTTATGTTTTCGTCTCCGTCTGTTTGTCCGTCCTTTTGTCATAGCAGGATAACGTTATCTCAAAAAGTGGCTTTGATTCTGACGTGCCATTATTAGGGCCCCAATCCCCGGCACATTAAACTACATACCTGCATTGTGTTGTAGCGTTCGGTTTCCAAACGGCTGCTCCGTGGCTCAAACTGTCACCTGTTATCCTTGGCCTTAATATCATGACGCCGATCCCATCAAAGTTCCAATAAAGCCCTTAGTTTTCCCAAAACGCAGCGTTAGGGAGCTGGGTGCTACAGCTAATGCTACCTCGCTGATGACGTCGCCCTTCAGAATAAAGGTTCCTCTGCAATATACCAAAACCTGTCAGAGAGAAGGGGTGCGCACAATACTTTGCGGGTTAAGAAGCGACTTCTGCAGATTTATCCATCGTAGCCGTGAGAAAAAAATACAAAAATAAATTCCCTACCTACCCAGAACTAACAACCAACCAGAAACAAACTTTTTTTTTGTTGCCTAATAACAATGGCAGTCCTACACAAAGCTTGCAAACAACTGCTATCAAAGAGGATAAACAAAACAAGACTGGAAATGGTGTCCTGTTATAGCATCAGTTTGACTCCTGTGCCAAGTTCCTTGTTGATATGACATTGTTTTTTATATTCAGACCAGGCAATTATGTGAAGTAGGCAAAACGATTTAAAAACAATAGAAGGTAGAAAATGAAGCAGGAGGGGACTGTGTGCACCCCTATTTCTTTTATATTGTTTGGTATAGGGACATTTAGTAAACTTTTCACCTTAATCTTCTCATCGCTGTTTAGAATCTGTCTGTGTCAGCACAAAAACATAAAAAGGAGCGGGCAAGGTCACGGCCCCCTCATGCAAGCCCCGACACAAACATCGTCTAAAAGGCTGTGCTTGACGTGAGTGAGGTGTGTACTTTGAGGTTCAAGGTTGTGATGGTAAACTGAGGCTGGCGGATGATGCTGGTGTTTTGACAGGCTTAGAGTTATTGCTAGCTGCTTCCCTGCTGGAGAGAGAGTAAAGTCAGCCTCAAGCCTTAAGACAATTGGCAAACGTCCAGCCAAGTTGTACTCTTACAGTTTCCCTCACAGGTGTCATACCTGATGATGAGGAGGAGGAGGAGGAGGAGGAGGAGGAGGAGGAGGGCGGTGTGATGGTGCATCTGGTGCATCTTTGCCTTCAGGATTTTTTCCAGTTCACCTGTGTGTGCTTTGCTTTACTTGGCTCTGTTCCTTTTTAAATTGTTGTTGTATAGTGAGATTTGGATGCTGCTACACGTATCTCTCTCTCTCTCTCTTTTTTTCTCTCTCTCTCTCTCACTCCCTCCCTCGTGACAACTCTCCATTTCACATGCAGGTTTTCATTTTGGTCATGATAGTTTTTCCACCATTTTGAACTTTATGCAAAACCTATGTTTTGCTATTTCTCCCACAAAGTTGATCCAATCTCAACAACATTTTGCACACAGCGTGTATGGACTTCCGAGATTGCGGCTATTAAAATCCAAACCATTTGGCCGTGGTGCACGAATGAATTTGACAGCAAAGACGCAAAAACAGGATTGCAATTTTTCAAGTGGCAATATGTCAGGCAGCATTTCACCTGCAGTGGCAGGACTGTCACCGAAATGTTATATCTTTGAGATGTAGAACTTTATTATGATGCTAAAAACTGTGATGGCAAGACATTAAATTAGCTAGTGAAATTCTGCTCTGATTCACTGCCATCTTTGAGTAGAAGATTATATTGTTATATGCACATACTATATACAATCAAAGTATAAATAAAGTTTAAAAAAAGATCATGCATATTGTTAAATCAGTAACTGGCTGGTATGAGATTGCACTGGTTAAAAAAGAGGGAACATTTTAAAACTGCAGATTCAAGTCACTGACTGTGATAAATGATCCTGTACATGTTGGACCCTCACACACTGAACTTACAGCTCATAACAGCCCTTATTTATCAAGCCTCGCAGAAGAAGAGTGCTGATCTAGGATAATTAATGAGGTGCTCTTGAAAATCCTGCTCACCATGATCTGAATGGTAACACTGTTCCCAGTTCTCCTGCTAGCTTTGTAAACACATCTGATATTGATTCCTCACATTTCACACAGTTTATAGAGCATTCTGTTTGAATGGCTGAATTTTCCTGTTTTCCTGGTAGAGCATGGCATACTGTGGTTTAAGTGCAGCTCTGTTTCCCCTTCTCGGCTGTCAGTAAAATCCATTTGATACTCTTTGGAAAGATTTTTGTGGTTAGTATACACTACAAGAAACAATATGATATGATATTCTGTTGTATTCAAACTGACCAAGCTTGGTTCAGCACATTTAAAGTGAAATTATTTTACTACACTGGGAGAGAATTTAGCTGCAAGAACTCATAACACATACTGTAGTAGCATGTTTAAAGACATCTACATGACAAATTGAAAATTGTGAGTTTGTTGTGTCAAGATTTTTTATCATGTCTTGTAACGAGTCATATTGGCATGAAAGTGAAAATCTTGAAATCAGATAAATTATGTGCTAGTCCAGTAAAATAATCTGATTTACAATGGCTTTACATTTTCCTGATAAAATTGAAACACTTGCCTGCTAAGCCTTTCTTTTTTTTTGCTTTGTATTATTATTTTTTTATCATTGTGCATTGTGTCATGTGCCTCCATGGTAGATGGAGGTGTAGTTGACATGCCAGCCTGTTTCCCACTCTTGGCTGTTACGACCAAAACAAAGAGTGTCCCTGTGTCAGCAGGAAGGTGATCACCAACCGTAACTCAACACTGGGCAACAAACACACCAAAAGAGCACAGCCCTTACCTGATGTCTGACAGCAACAAACATAATGTCACTGTTTGAATGTCAAACATTTTATAGTTTATTGTAGAATGAGATATTAGAATTAGATACTAATAGATACTAATCCAGTATCAAGTATGGTGTCAGTGTGCTGGCAGTCAGACTAATTATCCCATTCAAATGTATTCTGTGCAAGAGAATGCATTGCAAAAGGTTCATGAAATAATATGTTTGACTCCAGACACTGGCGGTGTTGCTGTTTCATTTTCTTACATCATCTCATACTCTGTCATAGGTCTTATCCAGTGTCTAGACAACAGAGACAAGTGGTGTTATAGGACGAAGGGAGGGAGAGAGAGAGAGAGAGAGAGAGAGAGAGAGAGAGAGAGAAATTCACAGGGAAAAATAGATAAAGCTGACAGATACACAGATGGATATCAGTACAAAGAGAGAGACATGCAGAGATAGAGGGATATATGAAACGTAGCCAGCTCCATTCTGCCACCCAGTGGTGCTGAATACTACTGAATGTTGCACCACTGCACCTAAAGTAGTGTACCACTAACACTAAAACACAGATTACACCATGCTCTGTGCTAATCCGCCTCAAACCATCCACAAGACATGAATACATCATTATAAAACTGAATAAGATGCCCTTTTATGAATATTTCATGGTGATGATAGTCAGTCACATGAGATGTGCAGTAAGTTTATGCACTTAGAATGCAGCCGAGACTCTTCCTGGGTAAATCATAATGGTTTCAGACATTGGCACCCATCTCATTTATCATCTTGAAATGTTCTGCATGAGAAGAGGTAAGGAAAGGAATGATCAATAAACTGTCATCCTGTCAATGTCAACAGATTGATATTGGCATTAAGCCGCATGCGAATAGGATGCAGAATTATTGGCATTGTAGCATTCACCTACATGCATAATGCATGGTGTAGACCTACTGGAAATGCCAAAGGCACGCAATGTGTCATCACACGTGGGGGAAAATGTGGCCTTTTGAGACATTTCTGAAAAGGAAAGTCAACAGAACAACTGGGGACATTCCTTTGAGGATAGATGATCCGGTAATAACCCTACAGGGAGCTGAAGTGGAGTCTCCCTGACACATCACTGAATATACCTTAAACAACCTTCAATTTGCAGAGTAACCTTTCCTCTCCTCAGCCACTCTAAGGTGCGAGGCTCTCAGAAGAATGGCTTTGATTATTATGGTATTTTCATTTTGTTGTTGACTGAGTAGGTGCTGGCGAGTGTGTCGGCATTGAATGACAACGGCAACTATTTGATTGGCTTATCCCTGGGGAGGAAGGGATAAGCGGTGATTAGCGGTAGATTGATTGGCCACAGGCAGCGCTTACTCTGACACCAGAGATTGATCCAGGTAGGAGAATTTGCCCTGCTTGATTGGTATGCAGGGTCAATGCAAAGGCGGCGTCAACCACCAAATACCCTTCTCCCTCCGTGAATATACTGCAACAACAATGGCGAACGGTCACTTTTTCTTTCCATCTCTGCCTCTCAGCTCTCATTTTCTCTTTATCTTTCTTTCTTTCTTTCTTTCTTTCTTTCTGGCAGTTCGTTTCTCTTATATACACACATGTTCTCTTTCTCTCTCTGTCATCTCTCATGTCAACCCTTCTAAGCATTTAGCAGTAACACAACAATTCTCCTGTCAAGTTCTTTATTCTATCCAAACGTGCTGATTTTCCTGTACCTGCTGTCTTTGCTACCTTAGTTTACTCCTATATAATTTGGCTCTGACCCGTATACGCTTTACTTTTGATTGTGCCCGTACTGTTTGGGCACCGCTCCATTCAGACGTTTCTAGACTCTGGAGCTCTGCCCGCCTGCCTTGCACGTCTGCCAGCCGTCCTTCTCGTCGACGAGACGATGCCACTCTGGATTTACTCAGCAACTGGCTGGCAGGTAGAGAAGGAGATAGAGGAAGTGGAGGGAGGAAAGGGAGAGAGGCAGAGAGGGAAGGAGATGTGGGTCTTATTAATCTGAGTTCGTGGGGTTCATTGTGTTCTGACGTCTAGCTGTCTATTTGCTGATCAAATATTAAGAAACAATAATCATATGGATCTTCACATTTGAGGTTCCTGATCAAGTACGTTCACTGATATGATAAAGGTGAATGTGGTGAAGGTTAGAGATGATCTGGTATCTGCTGATAAAACAATAAAACATTCTTGATTGGCCTACTCAAATATGAAATTGTTCAGTATCAATATCAATAGCAAAAACATCTCAAGATATCTGCAACCTTAGTTCCTTTTATGCAACAATCGTTTTTGACAGTAGGCAATATACATTCATGCATTCATAATATCAGTTCATATGTAAAACACTGGTGTCATCCCTCATTCGCAGGCACATGACACATCTTGCTGTACGACTGCAGAGGTATTCATCAGGTTTGAGTATTGTGTAGTGGGGGTGGGAACCAAGATTAATCTACTGTCAATGTGTTTCTCTGCAGAGTCGACAAGACCTTCTCCAGGACCGGAAGCTTATGGTGAGTCCCTTTCCTCCCTGAAAAACAACATGATACGTCAGAGAACTGTGTTTCATGCTTGGACGCTCCTGACGTTGCATTTCCAATCTTTTGAAGTTTTTGAGACGGAGGTTACAAGACTGTTTTTCTATTCCATTCCACCTGCCGCAGTTTTGATTAGATGTCTGACTTCAACCGTCACAAAGCAGAATGAAACATGACATGGACGTCATGCCCTAATCCTACTCTACACTCTGTAGCCATCGACCGTTTGCAGAAGATTGCACCCAATATTGTCACCATTCAGGTTATCCTACTGTTCCACCCCTGTTCACTTCTAGCGTGGCTGCCTTCCTGCACGCGCTGCGCTCCACTTTGGTGTGCCGCAGCAACAAAGACGAAATTTGCCATACTTGTGTTATGCAGACAGCCATTGACTCAGCATGAAGTGCATAGAACTAGTCTTTGATTTGTCTGTCACTATAATGCTTGGTCAAAGTCACATGCTGGAGGAAAGCAGAGATTGTAATGAAGGCATGCCCCCCTCACTTCTTTATTAGTTCTTTATGAAATACAGTGGTGACACTATGATGAACTGTATATAGGCAGGGTTAATAAGGGTGGAGGCTGATGAAGTGTTGCATTGTCACCAGTTTATTTGATACATATTCTGAGAGCAGTAAAACGGTGAGCAGACCTTCCCTCCTCTTTATCTTGAGAAACCCTATCTACTCCTTTTGGCTTTGGACCAGAACATCTGCGCAGATACTCAAAATGGAGACAGAGGCGCATGTAACGTTCCCTACTTGGCAGGTAGTCTCCCAGCATGGAGCAGAGAAAGTGTGACTGCGCTCTGTAAATACAGGGACAAGAGCAGATGGTGGGAGACAGGGAGCAGAGGCGTGAGCGGATTACCAACTGTAGGGAACACGGAAGCTTGGCAGTACCACTTTCACACAAAGATACATTTACAATATCACCATTTGCTGTGACATTTACTTTTACATTAAGTGACAAGTTAGCTATTACTAGTAGGAAATACAGGCCAAGTGAATTTTATAACATTGGGGAAATCGTTTTGAATTTTGTTGGTTATCCAGGCCCAATTCCATTATTATAATCGAAAACGATGCTACTCTACACTGGAGATCAAGAATATCATCAGACCTTTCATCAGCATTGAAAACCGAGGTTGCAGCCGCCTCATAATGATTTGACTGGCGCTCTCAGGACATCAGCCCAGTGCGTAGACTAAATGTCAAAATTATAATATATGTATATGTTTATAATGCATGCAGAATAGGCTGGACACACACACATACACATAGTAGCAACTTCTCTCTTTTATTATGGATAATATATGCCTATAAAACATGCATCAAATGTTAGCTTCACTATAAACTAAGGTTATTGGCTATAATTATCATGGGTAATTGGCAGCATTTTTCTGTTTTGCCTACAGCGGCATAGTGGCCGGCCAGGTGTGTGTGTTTGTGTGTGTGTGTGTTTGTGTGTGTGTGCCTTTTTGTCTGTCTCTGTCTGATTTGCAATAAAGCATTGGAAGGTGTTCACAAACTTAGAATACATTATATGAATCTTATATTATGTTTGTGAAGCGTTCCTTCTTTACTTAGAATGACAAAAAATACTTGGAACTTGGAAGAAGCATCAGATTTTCTGTTGCTGTTGCCATGAACCACTCATGACTTAATCAGGAAATGTCTCCGTTCTTATCCGTAGGGAAGTTTGTGTGCGGGTCTCTCCATCTCTATTACCCAGCTTGTCACACTGTCAGTGTGTTAAGAATACCAGCATGTCAGCCAGATTTACGACAGAGGCTTCAAACCAGAGTGAGCTCTGTCATTAAAAATTGAATTTCCTGGATCCCCTGCCATCTGCCACCGCCTCAAATCCATCATATCATCCTCCTCAACCAGCCAGGTGTAGGTGTGTGTGTGTGTAGGTGTGTGTGTGTGTGTGTGTGTGTGCGTTCGTGCGTGCATGTGTGTGAGAAGACGGTGCCCACACTGTTCCATCACTCTTGCCCTGCACCACCGTTTCCATCATCTCACCCTGGTACACGTTCACTTGTTTGCTGATGTGACTTAAGTAGCCCTGCACCGTGTGGGCAAAGTCGTCGCACTTCAACATGAAAGGTGAGAATACAGCTTACTGTGCTGTAACGCTCACAACACAGTGTTCCCAATTAAAACACTCATTAACTTGATTGGTCTCGATAATGGTGGTGCTTATCCTCGGCAGTCTAATGCTTCCTGCTGTGCTGCAATAAGGAGGCCAGGATAAATGCCATGGCATTTGTTGTTATTGTGGATGTGGAAAAGTGATTTGGCCCTAACAACTCTATTCTCCACTCAGTAATAAAAGTGGAACATGATCAGCATTCCCATCTCTTCTTCTCTTCTTAATCAACATTTTACTCATTTGGTTGTTGACCTCCCTCAAGGACCGCCCTTTGAGACAGTGTGTTATATCGTGTGCGCGCTCAGCTGGAAGTCAGCCTGTTGCCTTGCGACCGTCTCCTCTGAGCAGTGCCAGGGCCCTGCGCCTGGGCAGGCCTCTGACTGACATGAGGAGCCAGGTGGTAATGAAGTGCTCCTCAGTGTCGAACGAGGAGGAAGAGTGAGAAGAGGCCTCTAATTGGCTGTCTGTGCCTCTAAAGGCTGCAGTTAATGGCCACTCTCCATGCTAATGTCGGAGGCAGGGTCGTGAAGGGAAAACAGATAGGATGAATGGAGTAGTCCAGTGTCGCTCAGTGGGCAGATCAAGGCTCTCACACCGCCATGGTCAGTGGTTTGACTGTCAGTGGAACAAACAATAAAAATGTGTACACTTGCCATATTGTTAGATACTTTGGATAAAGGCATCTGCCAAATGGCATGTACACTTAGGCCCAGATGTACTAAAACCTTTGCGAAGTCAGCACTAAGACTTGTGATAGGTGCAAGACAATTTACTTTCAGGAGTTACATCATTGGTTTTGCACGTGCTAAACGTTTTTGCACCTATGAAAGGCTTTAGTAAATCAGGGCCTGAGTGTACAAAACATTAGGGACGCCTTCCTAATATTGGGTTGCAACATGTTTTGCCCTCAGAACAGCCTCAATTCGTCAGGGCATGGACTCATCAAGGTGTTGAAAGCGTTCCACAGGGATGCTGGCACATGCTTCCCACAGTTGTGTTAAGTTGGCTGGTAGTGGATATCTACTCCCGAATAGCTCGCTCCATCTCATCCCGCAGATTGAGATCTGGTGACTGGGCAGGCCACTGCATTTGGCTGAATTCATTGTGACGTACGTGACACCATTCCTGGACAATCTTAGCCCTGTGGCTGAAAAAATCTATTTGTCGTTGGATATGCTGCTGCCATGAAGGGATTCACCTGACTGGCAATGATGCTCAGATACCTGTGGCATTCAAACGTTGCTTTAGTTTTACCAAGGGGTCCAATGTGTGCCATGAAAACACACCCCACACCATCACACCACCACCACCACATGCAGCATGATGGATGAATCTCCATACCCTCGCATCAGCATGTTTTCGTTCTTTAGCACTCTGCTGACAAGTTGTGTATTTTTTTATTGGTCTTTCGGCACCAATGTTGTACTCGACTTTCAGCTGATTAACTGTAGACCGTCTGTCGCTCTGCACAATTGGTGTCAGCCTCCTTTGACCTCTTTCATCAATGAGTCGTTTTTGACCACTGGCCTGCCATTGGCTGGATGTCCTTTGGGTGGTGGACCATTCCAGAGACACACTCCTAAATATTTTTACACTTCACCTCCCCTTCATCTACACTGATTGGTGGATTTAACCTCAATCCGTTAAAATATGCAATGGTTTTATGATTGTGGAAAACCTCTGGTCTGGTGTTGCATAGTAAAATGAATGTGGTTAATGTTAATGGTCTCCAGAGGCTGACAGTGAGTACAGAGAAAATCCTTCCAGAACCTAAGGGAGCGGACTTTATTGGTATCATTTGTGTGTGGGGGGACAGCAGCACTCACTCAACCCAGGTTGTGTGTCTGTTAATGGGAGTGCTCACAGAGCCAGACTAGCAGAGTTTTATGGTGATTAAAGCTG
>OMLI01020965.1:0-10424 GCA_900302605.1 Rondeletia loricata
TAATGTTAAATAGCCCTAGGTATATGTTTTGCAACATTGCAAAGTTTATATACTATGCTAATGGTTATAGAAAATTCTCTTCATTCTACTAGAGGTTAGCCTGCATTACTTTACTACAATATCGTGTGAATGTGTATGAATGATCTTGGTGGTGGTCGGAGGGGCCGTTGGCGCAAATTAGCAGCCACGCTTCCGTCAGTGTGCCCCAGGGCAGCTGTGGCTACGGCTTACCACCACCCGTGTGAATGTGTATGAAAGAATAATGGTTTCTGTAAAGCGCTTTGAGCACTTGGAAAAGCGCTATATAAATCCAATCCATTATTATTATTATTATTATTATTATATGTAAAAAATAAAATAAAAAAATAAACAGTAGGAAGCACCTTGAAAGCAAAAGGTACTTTTAATAAAGCTTAATGAGCACAAATATGTGCATTACAAAGCAAAAGAACAGCATTACATGCCGCTAATATTAGCAGCATGCTTGTGTTCTTTTAATCTTCCTAAACCTTTAGGAAAACTTAACATGAGCTTCTTTTTTCTCAAATGATCTATTTATTCTGACCTAATGTTGCAACATTTTCTCTTTTAACTGTATATTGCATGTAGTTTGACCCTTTTATGCCTGTTTCTCTAAGTTCTTGTTTGTGTGTTTATTTTCCCTGAATTGTGTTTATTTATTTTTTTATAGGGTTGCTGATATCAATATGAATGTCACAAACGCTATGAACTGTGGGTAATTCCCTCAAGCAAAGTCTGCAGGATTGCGGACTTGCTGAAAATCTGCATAAAGGGCTCGAAAAGTCTGCGAGAGAGCCCTCACGCACTTGACGATTTTACCCCTGAGCCCTTGCGGACTTATCGGGCATGCTCGTCAAAGTCCGTGAGTCAGTGAGTGCGGACATTGGGATGTGTCTGACAAAGCCCAAATACCGAAGGGACTGGGCTAGACTCATCTTGAATACACAAAACTATTATTATCTAAAGCCCCACTTAGGGACTTTGAGAATTGTCCTTTCCTGCTCAAATTTGCTTTTGGCTCAAGGCGGATTCAGTTCTGTGATTCAGTGAAGAGAAAACAAAGCAGAGTCAAAGATTGCTCATTTTACCATTCTCGATGTTGTCTGAAGGTCGTGTATAAAGACGTTAACCAGTTCACCAGCTGTGTGTCTGATGTCGTTTCCCACGCGTAAAGTACAGTATCATCAAATGTACGATATCAACAGGCCCAGCACATTTCCCAAACTGATAACATATTAAAAGTGGATGTGAACAGTGCACACATATCTCCACTCGACGGCTCCCACCCTAGTGTGCCACGACCACATAAAACCTATAACTTCTCTCTCTCTCTGTCAGATCGCTAATGAAGATGAGACACTGTTCACCCTGTGCACTCATGACACATCTATTTTCATGTAATATTCAGGTGGTTTCAATGAAGCTGAGTTGTTCTGGCCTCAAATATCAGTCATGTTGTCTCTATTTCAGCCAGATTTTACAGGTGAACCTGCCTCCAAACTGTGGCTATTGGTGCAAAACTGGACTTGTTTCCTGAGTTTCCTGTACTCTTTTATTCCCTAACCCCAACAATTAATAAACCTGTAGGCTAACTACTGTTTGGTCAAGTGGTTAGTAGGATAACTTGCAGGTAGACCTATGCCACCAAATAAATTGTGCTGTAAATTAAGTCAGAATTGGTACAGTTGTCAGAACTGTTTAAACATTAAAGGTGCTACTTGTGGCATTTTTAAACATCAATATATCATTGTCAAATAAACTGTGATACCTTGGTATAATTACTGTAAACGAATGAGACCATGGTCAAGACGATTGGTATCATGCCAGTGTTATTGTTAGTGTTTCACAAAATTAAGACCACATTTCCCATAAACCCTGTTGCTTCTTGTCGCAAAGAGGATGTTGCTACTTGCCCCCTTCCCCTACCCTGCCGTTGCTCCAAGTGCATTTGTTTTCTCTTTCTCTTTACTGAAGAGGATAAACATGTTGGAAGTGATTTTTCCATCGACCTTTCACTCCTTCCACCATCTGCCATTTCCAGAAACTCTGAAAGCGTTACCTCTGTTTGTGCTGGAACAACAGCACCCGCTTCCTGTTTTGTGCAGTAAAGCATATTTCCTTTGTGCCATAAAGCAATTCAGCAGATTTCCCACCAAATCCGACTGGTTGCAAACAATGTAAAATGCAGTGTAGAGGCCAGCAGAGGCTGCCAATCTTCTTGATGATTGTCTTGTTTGTTTACAGTAATTATACTAATGTCTCAAAATGAATGTGATAATGATTTATTGATGTTAAAATGCTACATGTAGCACCTTAATTTTTTAGAGCATTCGATTGCATTATGATAATGAATAAAGTTCTACAAACTATCAAATGTTTTTAGATACTCATTTTCAGGACAAAAAATTTGAAAAACACATGGAAAAATAGCACAGAATATTCCGTTTTGTACCTCAGCAACACTTTTCGGGTCACATCAAAATTCTTGTCATTCGCTTCAATATGTTAGGAAGCGGTGTAACTCCTATTTGTTTATACTAAGTCCTTCCTTCCTTCGTCTCTAGATCATTGATGAGGAGGACACCCAGTTCATGACCAACTGCCCCCCTGCGGTGACGGAGAGCACGCCTCGTAGACGCACTAGGATACAGGTCCTCTGGACAGCGCCACCTACTGGCACCGGCTGTGTCATACTGAAGTGGGTATTATTTTATGCCTCTGTCCCCCAGATAACCCCAGATAAGCTTATCTTTTTTTCAGAGGCTGGAATATAGTGTCACTGTGTCTGGGAGGGCAATTTCAGTGCTTGATTTGATTTTTTTTAAAGCCAATATTGTATTGGTGCATGTAAACTTATACATGTACTAAACATTGAAAGAGGAAAAATTTGTCTTATCTGAGTATCAGTTTAAGAAATATGATTTGATCACAGCAGGAGTATCTACTTCAGTCTTGGTATATAATAATTTTTTTGCCCTACACAAAGTAAAAAGTGCAGACACAGATCTGGACTGCTACCCTACCAATGAATGTCATACCTTTGCATGATCATTGTTGTTTTTATAGACAGTCATTATTGGTTATGGCAAGACATTAAGTAAGCTAATGCCAGGTGTTTCTCCAGAAACCACAACACATTGTGGCTCGGGTAAAAGGACCGGCACTACAACAAAGAGAAAGATGATCATTACAGGGGCAATTTGTGGTTTGAAGCAGGTGTGACTCTAAACCTGTACTGTGTCATTTCAAGAATGGTGTGTGTGTGTGTGTGTGTTTGGGTGCATGACCTTTGTTTTATGTATCTATTTGAAATGACTGCAACAACTCCAAGCATACTCTGAAACTCTGAATTCCTGAAAAATGTTCACTAGATGAAAGGGTTTTTGTCTTCTTATCTAGGCATACATTAGAAGAGCTATTAACTGCTTGGTGTTGTGTCTCCCATAGTCTTTTCTACAATGTCTTTGCTCAGCAACATCTCTTCTCAAAATGAGCAATATATAGCGAATCTGAATTGACTTGAGGGCACTTTGGAGTCAGTTACAAGACAAGTCTGATGACCATCTGATGACTTTAGTTATGTTCTGCTTTATCCTCAGCTGCCCTCTCTTGCTCATAATGCTCATAGACTTAGACTTACAGTTAAACTTTGAAAATGTGAATATCCCCAGAGCGGCAATTTATTTTGCATCGTGTGTTTCCTGGGGCTGACAACACAACCTCAGATCAGTGCTCTGTCTAACAGGGAAGTCTAAAGCCTGCAGGATAATTTACCCTAACAGCATTCTAAAGAATATAGACTGATAGACTCTCCTAGCTTTTAACTGCCTACGTCCTAAGGCCTCCCCCTCTAACTCCTTAGCTTTTCCCCAGCGATCGGCCTAAGGTACTTGGTATTGACTAAGTTCACCTTAGTTATCGGCAGCTCCTCTCTATGAAACACTGTTGGTGTGGTTGCTAGGATTATGTTCAATGTGTTAGTATACTTTAACCTATTAGGGTACGTTTAGTGGACCAATTGTTCCACTGAAATCTAGAGTAACCTTTAAGAACCTTGTTGTCGATAAGACTTAGAATTTACTATCACTCAGAGTAGGTGAGCTAAATCCCTAATAAGGCAGCTAAATCTACCCCAAAGGGTAAATAACTCAATTTTACTTTAATTACAGATTATTACTTTATTGATTTTAGCAAGAATAAATACAAATCATACTGTTTTAGAATTAAATAAAAATATTAAGAAATATAAAATAAGAAAATAAAAACAATTTAAAGAGATCCCTATCAGCCCTATACCCAATCTGAGGTTGATGGTTCTTCAGTGAAGCGTAGGTCTTCGGCGGAGCCTTCCTGGCGGGGAATACCTCCTATGGTATGAAAGGGATAGCTCTTTAGCCCTGATGGGCAACTCCAATCCCCGATGGGATGCTCAGCTCAGTGGGTAGGCTGGGAGGATGTTGTTCTGACATTCAATGACAGTCTCTTCGGGTAGAGTGGCTGCACAAAGTGTTGGTGAAGTTGATTCTTGATGAAAGTGAATCTAAAAAGACTTTTCTTGGTTGTTAAAGCTCAGAAGAGCAAAGTCCTTTTTAGAAGGAATCTTTTTGACCATCTTCAATGAAGCAGTTGGCATGAAATCCTCTACGCAGTTTGGTATTGCTCCTTTTTATGTTCTAAAACACTTCCCTAAAATTCTCTCCTCCTTCTCTCCTCCTTAAAACTTGGTCAATGTTCATACTTTTAAATCATCATTTTAAATCATGACATACTATGTAGAATTATTCCACGTGTCTGAGAGTATAAGACCAACAGTTTCTGGCGAAGACATAAAAGACATAACAGACTAACATGTAGTGGTTACACAATCAACATTTATTGTTTCTTAAGTTCCATTAATTATGAGAGATTTATTATGATTGACATTTGTATTACATCATATGAGATTTCCATTGTTTATTATAATGCAGCAAATATCAATTCTTAAAGCTATGCAATAGTTTTTTTTGATAGCAAGGTCAAGACTTTAATCATCATCACCAAAAATATCCTCCAGTGTCAGATCTCTCTCCTTTATTTCTATCACTGGTGTGTCATACACATCCAATTTCTCCCTTTCCACTTCTGGTCCTTGATCACTGCTGTCTCTTAAGACTATCTTCCTGTGTCTTCCCTTGATCTTTCCTGTTGCGTGTCAACTTACTCCTAAGATCCCCTTTAACTAGTTCTGGCTTGGTTTTAGGTTACCTCATAACCTCATATGGCCTTTTTCCCTTGTAATCATAAGCTCTGGTCATTCTCTGCATCTGGTTGGTGCTGTCTAAATAAAGCCCTGCCTGAGCTGTTTCACTAACTTTATGGTTCTGCCGAAGGGGACCTCATCACTTGATCCGGGGACCCCAGTGGTACCGGATCTTTGACACAGCTTTCAGAATAAGTTCGTTATTTGCGCTGTCACACCCCCTGCAAACTTACTGGTTATTGTAGTTAGCTGGAATTGCATCCATATTTGCATATTTATATTCAGCCTATGCATTATCACCTCACCTATGGTGAAAATAAGTCTTTGTTTGAATTTGATTGGAACACAGTGGAATGCAGCAAACTGTGTTTAGCCCCTGGACTACAATACTTCGACGGTCATGCTGTGATGAACACATTAATTCTTAATGTTGTTCTTACAAAGAGGGCTGCAGGCTATTGTGGAATTAAAAGAAAATCGTTAGGTAGAAGGCCAAAGAGAGGGAGAATACACGAGAGAAAGAGAGTGAGAGAAATAAGAGATTAAATTACATACAGCTGCCAGTGCTTGTAAAAGATATATTTTTTATCCATGATGACTATGATTTGTGGTTCTACAACCATATTATTGTCTGATAGCAATTAGCTGTTGCTTTATAATTGCCTGGTTTTATTAATACTTTATGAAGTGTAAAGTGTAAATCAGGCCACCTCAATAAGCAGAAGCAAATCTTAGGTGGGCTGATATTGGCATAGTGATGGTGTTCCTTCACCGCAATCTGTAGTCGCCAGCGACTTTTTGACAAATAGAGAATACAAATGATAAACAACAGATAACTTTGAGTGAGCGTGCCTCTGAAAATAGTTCTCCCTCTGTCTGTCTCCCTCCCTCTCTCCATCATTCTGTTTTGTTCTCTCACTCTCTCCATCTCCTCATTTGACTTCCTGAAGGGAATAACCTCGCTGACATGCCTCCTCTCCTTCTCTGCGCTGGATGCTATAACTTGCCCTTACCTTCACAGTGTACTCACAGCTGTTACTTTTTAATTTATCTGCTGCTGCTGTATGACAGATGGCGTATAGCCATCCCAATGTTTGTTAGTCCAATAAATCTAGCCCTTCATAGGGGAACATCTGCTATGCAAATTCAACTCACAATGCTGTCACTTTTGTTTTTCAGCGTGGAGATAGAGATTTAGCATTACCTCATAGAACTTGTACACCTTTCTACCAATTTCTGTGATTTTTATCCTCTTCTTCCTTAACTGTCCTCTCTCTGTTGTTCTAACTTGCTTGTTGCTTACTCTTTCTTGAAACCTCTTTCTCTATTTCCCATGGATTCATGTCTGCCGGAGATACTTCTCTATACCTGGGTTCTATAAAACTTCATTATCAGTGTTTCCCATACATAGGCTCTACCTGGGCGGCCTGCCCAGGAAGATGTGCACCCGCCCAGGAAGGTGAAATTAAAAAAATTGCAACACATTTTTTTTTTTTACATTTAAATTCCCCTTTTCTCCCAATGTAAATCCCGCTCGTTGCAGGACTACTGCATTAAAGCGGGTCCGCGAAACAGTCCTGGCATCAGGTTACATTAGGCTATAGGCCTATATTCATGAATAGGCACAGAGCTGACAAGAGAGAGCTACAGAGCAATCAAACCCAGAGAAAAATAGGTAGGCTAAAATACAGCCTAAAAACACAGAGCGAAAAATCCCTATAATATTTCTATAGTATTACTATAGTGATTTAGCATGGCCTATAGTACTCTATAGTGCGCGATAATGAGGCTAAGCTAAGGCTAAGCTAAGGCTAAGCTAAGAGTGTAGTAGTGGAAGAGTCAACTCTTTAGAGGTTTATGCTCCTTCATGATCACATAACACCACACTGGGACCTTGGGACTGGCGCAACGCTAGAGTACAGACCCTCCCTTCTTTGCATGTGTTCAGACCACGAGGTATTAGAGCAACTTGTCACACATAGTCCATTCTTTTTCTATGTGAGCTGAACACCTGAAACAAGTCAGCTGTTGAAAATGTTCATCAGTTTGTTAGCGAGCAAAGTTGCCAGCAGCTTAGCTTTTAGACACTGTCTGTCATGTGCTTACTATTCGTCTCACCCGTTATTGGCACTGGAGCAATAACTTAAAGACACAATATGCAACTTTTCGCCTTGTAGCAGGAAGTGCAATGTTAGTCCCGCCCTTATCCCCCTCAGTTGGTCAAGTTCCTGCCCCAACACCTGTCACTCATCTTGATGAGCTGTCATCTAACCTGAGGCTGAGGTAACCGGCATCAGTAAAGCCTCTGCAGTAGTTGAAGAAGCAGATGGAGAACGCAGAATGTCACGGTGTCAGCTGCTGCGTCATCTCTCTCTCCTTCCCAGTCCCCTTCCCCTTCTCTACGTCGTTTAGGCAGTGAGGGAATGGTCTGTTCCTACATCCCGCAAGCAGCTCCAGCGCTCCAGGATTCGCCAACTTCTACCGCTGGTTCAGCTGTAACTATAGTTCTCTGGCTTCTCCGCTCAATGCTTTGACCTCCTGTGCTGTTCCTTTCTTCTGGCCATCTGAAGCTGATGAGGCCTTCAATGATTTGAAGAGATGTTTCACCTCAGCTCCCATCCTCATCCATCCTGATCCCTCCCGACAGTTCGTGGTAGAGGTAGATGCTTCTGACGTCGGCGTGGGCGGCGTCCTCTCTCAGCAATCCTCCAATATTGAGAATATCCATCCCTGAGTGTTCATCTGTGGAGAGGAACTATGACATTGGTAACAGAGAACTTCTGGCTGTCAAACTATCTCTAGAGGAGTGGAGACATTGGCTGGAGGGGGCTGAGTTACCATTCCAAGTATGGACCGATCGCTAGAACTTAGAGTACATTCGTACCACCAAACATTTGAACTTGAGACAGGCTAGATGGGCCCTCTTCTTCAACCGGTTCAACTTTTCCCTGTCTTACCACCCTGGCTCCAAGAATGTAAAACCAGACACCCTGTCACATCAGTTTAGTTCCAGTGAGGGTCCTACCGAGGCTGAAACCATCCTGCCCACCTCACGTATCATCGCTGCCATCACGTGGGACATCGAACGCGTGGTTCGGGAGGCTCTACGCTAACAACCAGCTCCTGACTGCTGCCCAGTCAACAGCTTATTTGTCCCTGATTCTGTCCGGTCCCAGGTTCTCCAATAGGGGCATTCCTCCAAACTTACCTGGCATCCTGGCATCATTCGCACCCTCGCCTTCCTCCATCAATGCTTCTGGTGGCCCACTCAGATACTGACACTCGCTCTTTCGTCGCTGCTTGTAAAGTCTGTGCCCAGAACAAGACTTCTCACCGAGCTCTTGCTGGTTTTCTGCAGCCATTACCTGTTCCGCACCGCCCTTGGTCTCACATAGCATTGGACTTTGTTACTGGTCTTCCCCCATCTGATGGTAACACAACCATACTTACCGTGGTGGATAGGTTTTCCAAATTGGCCCACTTCATCCCACTGCTCAAACTACCTTCTGCCATAGAGACGGCTCAACTTATGATCTGGAATGTGTTCCGCATTCAAGGGTTACCTGTGGACATTGTGTCACACCGGGGTCCCCAGTTCTCATCCAGGTTTTGGAAGGCATTCTGCACTCAGCTAGGAACCACTGTCAGTCTCTCATCCAGCTTCCATCCACAGACTAATGGGCAGACGGAACGTCTCAACCAGGACCTGGAGACCACCCTGCGCTGTCTGGCTTCTGGTAACCCCTCTTCCTGGAGTAAATTTCTAGTTTGGGTTGAATACGCCCACCCTACCCAGTTCTGCTACCAGCCTGTCTCCTTTCCAGTTTGCCTGTGGTTACCAACCCCCGCTTTTTCCAGATTAGGAAGTGGATGTCAGTGTGCCCTCAGCCCAGGATTTTGTTCGTCGCTGCCACCACACCTGGAGCAAGGTGCCGCCGCACCTCTCTGCTTCGCTCTGTGGCCAGATAACTCCAAGCTGACCGCCATCGCTCCGCACTTCCTTCCAGGACAGAGGGTATGGTTGTCCACACGAAACATTCCGCTCTGCCTTGAGTCTCGCAAGTTGGCTCCTCGGTTCATCGGTCCCTTCCCCATCACCAAGGTCATCAGTCCCGCTGCTGTCCGGCTTCAGCTCCCTCGCACCCTCCGGATCCACCCCACCTTCCATGTGTCCAGGATCAAGCCGGTCCATGTCAGTCTTCTGGCTCCCGCATCCAGGCCTCCTCCTCCCCCTTGTCTCATCGACAGCCACCCTGCCTATACTGTTAAACGTCTCCTGGATGTTCATTGCTGTGGCAGGGGTCTCCAATACCTGGTGGACTGGGAGGGTTACGGTCTGGAGGAACGCTCCTGGGTTCCGGCACAGGACGTTGTGGATCCTGCCCTTATTGCTGATTTCCACCAGAGGCATCTGGACTGGCCTGGAGGGACATCAGGAGCCGTCCCTAGGAGGGGGGGGGTCTTGTCATGTTGGGTCATGCACAGAAAATGACGAACGATCACAATTAATTCTGGGCAAGATGCGCTCCTGAAGTCTAGATTGTTGTTTACTCGCTCCCTCAGCCCTCGAAGGGTCAATCTCAGAAAGTTCACTTGAGTTATCAGAGTAATGGAATGGCACTTACAGTTTTTCTCAATTGCTAAAACACAAAAGCCAATTCTCTAAACCAAATGACCAGTTCTCTAAACACATTTAATAAAATTAGCCCCCATTTGCCAAAACCATAAACACATTTCACACGAAGACACAATTCACAAAACACAATCCTCCTTTTCTCATAATTCTAAACACATTTTGTCTTGCAAAAACCTCTGCTCAAAAAACTCTGCTCAAATTCTAAAATTAAAGCTCATGTGATGCAAAATGCTTGCCACAGTAAGCAAAATTTGAACACGATGAACACACCTGGCTTCATTCATTACAGTTTTTCTCAATTGCTAAAACACATTTCACAAAACTTTCCTCCTTTTCCCCAAAACTCTAAACACAACACACTTTTCTAAAGCTACATGAACAAAACCACACCTTCTCTCTTCAAAACTCAAACTTTCTCACCAAAACAGCTGCTCAAAGCCTGCAAAAATTTAAACACTATACGCATCATTACAGACTACAACAAAACAACTGAAAACACAATGTTCAGTGTGTGAGAATGTTCTTTTT
>OMLI01020970.1:0-11936 GCA_900302605.1 Rondeletia loricata
CTTTGTTGCTCCCTCTCTTTTTCGACTGGCAGTGGAGACCTTACATCACCCCCCCTCCTCCGATCTGTTCTTATAGATTATAGATGACTGGCATATCTCATGTCAGTGTCAGGCAGTGGGGGCTAACTGATGGTGTCACCCTCCAGTTTCTTCTTCCTCTTACTGTAATCTGCTCTAATTGCATGGAGTTGTGCCGCTGCGGCCCCACCATGCTGAGTGGGTCTCCTCATTATCCCGGCTCCCCTTCATTGATCGGACTGACCTCATCACCGGCTCCTCGTGGCAGGCAGCTCCTTCTCCCAGGCCCGCCGTGGATTTACAGACCAAAATCAATCCAGCGGTTTTAATCAGCCCGGCTCAATCGGACACGCAGGGAGAGAGAGGGGGGAGAGCTAACGCTGTCCAGTGGCCATAAGTCATGAATAGTGAATAATGAATCTCGTTATATTGTTAGGGAATAATTTATTCCAGTTTGAATGGTCTTGCTGATACAAGCCTTTGTGTTTCAGGGTGTGTATATAATGATTACTTGCATGATATATAAATGAGACTGATTTGGAATGAACCCAATATCCAATTCAGCTGATGAAACCATCTGTTTGGTTGTAAAACAGAGGCGTTGTTAAAAGACGATGATCATGTTAATGGCCATATATCAGATATTTCTATTATCAGATATAGCAGTTTTATTATTCATGTTGGTTTTAGTATTACAAAGTTGTTGTTTTTAGGTTCAGTCTATTCTCTGAGTTAGAATAAAGTATGCATTGTTATTTGAAGGTAGCAACAGACTGGGTGAATGAATGTAGATAGTGTCATCCTCTCTGGTCAAGAGAAGGCAGGGTGGACAGAGTTTCGGTCGGTCCATGTTGATGAGGGTCAGCATTCACCATTTTATTCTCCTCATTATTGCACCTTTTCACCTCTGACCATGACTTTGTGATGGATTTAGAGGATTACTAACAGATTAGTGATACTGTGCTAATTTGATGCACATCAAGTCTCAATTAAAAAAAATCTGTGGTTAGAGTAGAAGTCAGAATTCATAATCTGATCACCTTGTTTGCCTTCACAGTGTCAAGTCACAAAGTGAAGCTTGTTAACGGTTCAGAAATGGCGATGCTCAGGAACAAAGAAACAGCCCGCTCCTCGTCCCCAAATCCGTGAGTCATCCCATCACCAGATCATTAGTCTGTCTGACCCCTGCGTGTGCGCTAATGATGAGGATGAGCCATGCCACTCAGTCGATTTAGTGGCACCTGTATGCTCCAACACGAGGCCTGTTTCGTCCCGGCCTTTGAAGCCTACTTCTACACTGGCCCAGTTTCCACCTCGACACTTTGCTCCGGGCATCGCATCATCGAGACGGATGGAGTTGAGCTCAGCTGCAGGAATTTGGTTATACTCTTTTCCCCCCCCCCTTCCATTCCCCAGTTGGTCAGCCTCACTGTCCATGTTTCATGCCTCAGAAACCACTCTCCATCTGCTGTAGAGGCTTGTTGTTGAGAGAGAGAGAGGAAGAAAGGAAACATTTGGGCCATGTTTAGGAGCTGTGCATTGATCTGCCCATCCGGCCCTCCACCAATCCATTCTGTGGGTTGTTGTAGTGTTTGTAGCTCAGAGAGAGAGAGGGAAAGTTATCAGACTGCAGGGGGTGAAGGTTTAATGGCATAGGAGGGCTCTTTGTGATCTTGCTCAGCAGGGTACGCTCCTGCTTTCCCTCCTCTCTTCCTCTCCGCTTTTCTTGCCACAATAGAAACAGCTATTTCCTCCAGGATTAGAAACGGGGTCCTGGAGTGAGGGGCGAGTCAGTGCTGCCAACACTGCTGCTGGACCCAAACGGCACACCACGGCCGTTCAAATTCTATTACTGACACTTTCATATCGGTATTTATTTATTTTCTTTGAAGATGGAGAATGGTACAAATGCATCAGTCGTACGTCCATTGTCCAGAATGAAAGATCAAAGAGATTTCTGTGCAGGGTTGAGTAAAGTGATATATATTTAAAAGTCCTAGACCTGTGTGCCTTTCCATTGATTGCTGCATTCAGATCAGTGGCCATTTAATGCAGAATCACACCCAGGTTCCTGGCTGTGTGATAATAACCCCGTGTGGGAGAGACGGATGCAGAGCGGATCCAACTAGATACCTCCGAGTCGAGTCACACACAGACTCTGTAGATCATCCCACTAGTGCTAATTCCTCTGTTTTTAGTGTGTGTCAATTGTCACTGTCAAGAAACACACAGTCTCCTCTAGTTCAAGGTGTAAATGGTGGGAAGCCAATGATATCATTTGCATTCTAAGGGTGGTGAAGTCGGTTCTCTTTGCAAAAATACAGTTGTAGTAGATAATTAGCCTTAATCAGACTGTTTGTAAATTTCCCATTTAGCAGTACAACAAAGAGTCGTTCTTCCCAAAGGCACAGAAACCGAGTTGTGTCCCTTTGTTCCTTCGCAGCACTGTTTACTTTCTTCTGGACGTTGAGCCCAAAGGAATTTCAGCACAGCTTGTCATTATTCCGCTCACGGCTCCCGGCAGCCGGCAAATTCAGTTTTGCCCTTTGATAATGTGGAAAATCATTAAGTATTTATGAAACTGATCTGTATGCACACACCCATGTTGTGTGTGTGTGTGTGTGTGTGTGTGTGTGCTCTATTTGCGGTGGCTGTCGTTTGTTTTTTCTAATGCGTTGTTTTCTACATTGTAAATCAATTAGGCGGGTTATGTAATATCTAATGGGTCTGCTTTTGTTATTCATAGCTGTAAGGGGAACACTGAATCCCTATTGAGATTCACATGCTACCTAAGCAAACATGTTAATCCCATTGAGCCGCTCCTCTTCTCTTTCATCTGATCTGAGATGGGGTTCACCTCTGGCTGCTGCCAGATTTAAACAGTGTGTAGTGTGTCGTTGGGTGCGGTGTCGGTGTGTGTGAATGTGTGTGTCTTTGTGTGTGATGGGTGTACGTCTACGGTCCCCAACTCTGTTGCAGAACAGAGGACTGTCCCCGGCAGTAGGTGGGTGGGCAGTTTGCGGTGTAAAGTGATTGATTGGCAGTTAAGGCGAGCCTTTATGGAGAGGTGGGAGGAATGCTTGATGTAGATGGTGGATTCCAAGGCTGTTGCTGTGGTAACGGAGGGACTGGAGGTATTGCGCGGCGAGCGGAGGATTTTGGGGGGGTGGGTGGCTTACTTAAGGATTCTGAGCATGAGTGGGAGCGTCTGCCTGCCCCAAGCCCCACTGTTCCACTTGCGTAATGTACTGCTAGAGAAGATCAGTGAGGATTTAGTGCTCGATTGTCATCTTCTCTCCCCCTGAAATGCCAATAGAGGATGTAGGAGCAGGGGAAGGAGCAGCTTCAGGGACCGCAAGTAAGTAAGGCTCAGCAGGAGAAGTGATGCCTATCACACATAATCCCTGCCGCTGTATTCTCCTGACCTCCCTCTGCCGCTCTGCCACCCTCCTCGCTCTGCCCAACCGCATGTTGTCACAGCAGTCGGTTATAGAAACAATCTGGTGTCTTGTGTGCTTCCATGTTTGTTTTGTCTCTCATCCACATGAATGATTCTCCCTCTTCTCCCCTCCAAGGTTCTCCATACTACGATAACGTGCGGCCCCTGTGCTACAGTGACTCGGATGCAGTTTTGCTGTGTTTTGACATCAGCCGCCCAGACACTGTGGACGGTGGACTGAAGAAGGTAATGGCTTCAGTTCTCTACTTCATAGTCACAATTCTCTCCTCCGGCCCGCAGTCATATATCCCGTCATCTAAACGATTTCAATACAATTTGGACACAATAGATTAGTTTTTTCCATTGACGTGAATACCTTCTATGTCTGCAGTGGAAGACCGAGATCCTGGACTTCTGCCCTAGCACGCGCATCCTGCTCATTGGCTGTAAGACCGACCTGCGTACAGATGTCTGCACGCTGATGGAGCTGTCCAATCAGAAACAGACCCCCATCACCCACGAGCAGGTTAGAGAAAACGATTAACATAGCTTTCCATTGATATGGTCAACAAAAATGTGTTGGATTAAAGAAACATGGCACAAACGCAGTAAAACGCTCAAACGGTAGTATCGGTCACAAATGAAAAAGCACCTCACACCATCCTTTCCCTCCCTATTCCAGGGTTCTGCTATGGCCAAGCAGCTGGGTGCGGAAGCTTACCTGGAGTGCTCGGCGTTCACCTCGGAGAAGAGCATCCACAGCGTGTTCCGCACCGCCGCGCTGGCCTGCATCAACAAGCTGCAGCCTCTCTCTAAGCCCAGCCCCACCCGTCGCCTCTCCAAAAGACTCCTCCACCTGCCCAGCAAGTCGGATTTGCTCTCCTCCACCTTCAAGAAGGAGAAGTCCAAGAGCTGCTCGGTCATGTGAGTGGAGACCTCTTGGTTTACAGTCCTCACATGCGACTCCCAGCCCCCCGCCTCTTTGGTCTCGGGGAAGGGGGGGTGGGCACAATGGCTTTATCAGAGAAGGGCTCCCTGCTGAATCCTTCCCTCACCCCCCCGGAAACCAAACACCCCTCAGAAGAGGTGGACACCTCGCTGTCCACTTGCTCCTGAACTTTTCAGCGCACATCCATCTTTTTCACTACTGTTTATCTTGCTTTTGAACAAACAATATCAGTCATTTTTTTTAATCACCTGTCAACGGTATGCAACTACAATGGTGTGACATCCGTCCGGTTTACTATCTCTAGGCACATGTTGATTTTGTCCAAACTGGAAATGTGCAACGTGTGACGTTTAATCTTGTGATGTAAATGCCTCTCAGGCAATTTAATGGATATTTTTCTAAATACAAAAATAAACCAAGCATGAAGCTATCAGGCATTAGCAAAATCCTGTACGTCCCTCTTAGTAAGGTCTGTGAGGTGTGAAATAGCATATTGCTGGTGTCCCCATTTAGGCCTGTGACGGCACAGAGGTGTGGAGGCAGTAGTGGGACAAACCACAGTGAGAGCTATTCCTTGTCTCATTGTCTCAGTGGTGATGAGAGCAGGGATACGGGCATAAGTGCTGTTAGCATGGGCTGCTGTGCAGACAGCAGTCTTGACTGTGTCAACCTGGATGGATGGTTGATGCTAGGTTGTGTAGCTCTGGACAGCCCTGCTCCATAGGCTCTCAGTGGAGAGGATGGAGAGGTTCTGTATGTACAAAAAAAAAACCCTAAAGGGACGTATAGTGGGGCTTCCAGTGTAGCTGGTGTCACAGCTGGACTCTATTTTAATATAGTGCTTTGGTGAAGAGACAGACGTTTTAACAGATAAGAAAACATGCTTTTGTGGTGACTAGGGGCATACACCCAAACGGTTCAATGCCGAGCTGTCGAGCGCTGTGTATGAAGTTTTGGCTGGTTATCGACGCCGGTCGAAGCCTCATGAGCCTCGTGTGTTTAAAGGACTCCTGTAGGATAGGATAATGCCTAAGTGCCGGGCCGATTACAAATGGGAAAATCTAGTTTCCAGTTTCAAAGATTCTTCAGAAAAGAGTTGTAGCATTGCATTGTTGACATTTTTTCAACAATGCTCAAATGGTATGCAGTTTTGAAAAATGCCTTTCATATCATGTTCCCAAAATTCATTCTGATTTTTTTGTGACAAATATGCCTGTGGATTTCTCTCATTTTCAACAATCCAATGTAGCAGTCCCAACCTCTGACTATACTCTTCCAAGATGACTCTAGTTTTGTGTTGTACACTCTTGTTAATCAATTGACCTCCAATAAGCAGCAGCACCTGGGTTACAACAAATATGGAGGGGAAATGTGACCCTTTTCTGAGCTTAAATCTTTGGCTTCATGGTTATGTGTGGTTAGGTGTGCGTGTGCAGCATTGATCTCTATGCTTCTAACCATAAAGCAATAATGATTTAAGTGCTTGTGATGCAAAGTAACCCGTGTGGCAATAAAGATGCAGCTTTGTGATTACTGTCATGCTGTAGCGCTCCATGGACGTCCATGTTATGGCAAATGAACTGAAACCATCTCTGCTGTACAAAGAAGCTGCTGATCTGTTTACTTTGCCCCTCCTCCTCCCTGTCAGTAGCCACTGGTATGTAGAATAACCAATGACAATGTTGTGCTATGAAATGGATCAGAATATGTGAATAAGGGCGAACAATTTGATTTGAAGATGCTAGACTTTGCTATAAATTTTACATAATCATAATAAAACATGTCGAGGCAGTAAGAATTCATCTACTTGGAAAACCTTCAAACGTCTAACAATCATCTTCTAAAAAGGGCTAGTGTGAGGGGAAAAAAAGGAAATGATGCGGGATTAAGTAGAACAAGTAATCAAGATGCACAGGCTGGCCCTGTCCAAAGAAAGCTATTTTTCCATTACTCGTTTCTCGGTTGACTTGTGTGTTTTTCTTTGGTATTTAAAAGCTTGACATGAGTCCCAGTGTTGTTTTAGGTGCATCTCCCTGAGATGGTTGCAGTGTCTTCGTGGAGCTGTGGACTGCCCCTGGTAGTCAGAAGTGCTGATTTTCACAAAGGCTTCCAGTTCATGATCACACACCAAATTCCTCAGCATTGCCTAGCAACAATTCAGCATAGGAAACAGAGACTGGCTCTTGGGTTGGTTGTGCAGATAGAGAGGGTTTGCTCACAAGCGGACATACCCACATCCATTATAGCTTCAGTTATGCCTTTATCGCCAAGCTTGTTCAAGAAGTTTCTTAGCATTTTTCTTTGGGTTAGGGAGCTTATGCCAGGCTCGAGTGTTTTGAAGATGGGATGTAGCGGCTCATGGACCATGTCAGTTATATGCAGCCTTTGTGTTGTAGTCAGTGTGTGGTACAATGGTGCAGTCAAACTCCTAAGCATGTCCTATTAAAGTTGTATGATTGTACATACCGTCTGTTTTATAATCTTTGTAAGACATCTTTAAGAATGTCACATGAGACTGTTGTTGATGTGAATATTTATTTGGTAGCTATTTTTGCCTTTTTTTTTGGTTGACATGTACATTTGTTTGAAATATATTTTGGACATTGGACTTTTTTCTCTCTTTTTTTTTTGCTGTGTTAAATAAAGCTTGCCGTGTCCGGCACCCTTGACTTGTTGTTGTCCTTTAATCATAAACCATCCATCACCCAAAGTCCTTCAACGTCTTTGTTGGATATTTATTATCCAATTTATTCAGGAATTTTGTAAAGAAATAAAATGGCTACTGGTGGGAAGAACTGTATTTATTAGAATACACATTTAGTATTTTCAAAATGCATTTGTATGCAAACTATATTCTATCAATTATATATACTAAATAAAGACTATTTGTATAGGATATGATGTTTCATCAGTCAAAACCTTGTTCTCCCAGTTTGATTCTTCAAACATTCTCTGAAAATACAGCATGTTGCAGTTGGCTGTAGAGATTGTCCACACGGCATCATGTGCCATTTGAATCTCCATACTTGTCTTCCTGCTCCAGCTTACCTTAGGCCTTCTTATGTACCATTCTGATATATTGATTCTTTACTTGCATTGAACAGTCACCTGTATTGGCTTGTTCAAAAAGCTTTACATAGGTTTTTAAAAAACGATTACTTGTAAAATATAAAAATGATAACCCATATACTTAACACCCACCCTTGTACTGTTCACATACTTGCAATGTGTTTTCACTCTGAAGTTAAAGATCAAAGTGCTAGGATCAAAGTGAACACACGTCTCCAACAGTGTCAGTTGCATCATCTCTACAGGAGCTGTAGTGCTTATCTTTGCCACTGTGTGTAAAGGCCTGATCAAAAGCCTGGGGCGACTGTGTTTGAGCAGCTATTGACAGTCACAAAAGGCTGGTGAATACTGCCCTGTGTCTCACTGTCAGTGCTGCCATGCTGCTCAGCTTGACAGGCTCTCTCAGTCCTATTACTAGTGCTAATAACTTCCTTTAAGGAGCTCCATGTCACTGCATGCATGCAGAGCAGCTCTCATTAAGGATCCAAAACATTTTAATCACGATGGATGAGGGATCACTGTCACTCTCCATCACTTCAACCCTGAACTAAGCTCATAGTCACTGAAAACCAGGGAGTCGGTGGATGGGTCTGAACTTTGGCTCGTAATTTCAGACTGAGGAAAGGAAAGAGTGTCTCAATCAGATGTGCAATTCACAAAGGGTTAACCGCATAACAAGCAACGGTTAATATGGATGTTTTTTTTCCTAAATGTGATATGGACCATTTTAAAAACTTAAATCTTACAAAATGACATGACAAAAGGATTTTGCAAACTGGACCCTTGATATTTTGGAGATAATGAAAAGCACACTTCAAGTAATGCATTTTTCCCAAAATGGAAAAGAGCTCTTTATATTTTTATTTATTTATTTAGCCTTTATTTAACCAGGAAGTCACTATATAGTCAATATATAGTCACTAGATAGATAGACAGACAGACTGACAGATAGACAAATAGATGGATAGCACTTGGCACACCTTCACCCTTACAGGCTGTTGGAAATCTTCACTGCCAGCCTGTCACTTCTTAGGTTGCACAGGACTGTCTTCAAACATACACCACATCTGGTAGGGAGGGAATGTATGCCGCCAGCTGCATGGCAACTGGCCCGATGCCTAGGAATGTGGCAGAGGTGCCAACCCACCAACCAGCCCATGTGCCCTCACTTTGCCTCCTCTAACAATACTACCACAGGCTCCAAACTACTGCTAATTACCTCCAATGACTATAGAGCCTTTATCTGGCTTTATTTGAGTGAATTGGTTGGATCAGAAGCAGCCATGTTTGTTGTGTACCATAGAGGTGCACACTCTCTCCTTGCCATCTGTGAAACTCCCATTCAATTCAAGAGAGAATAATTTCCCTATGCATAGGTTAATCCCAAAACAAAATTATTTACAATACCACTAGCAGATTTTTAGCATACTGAAGGTTTTAAGGGTGGATACCATTCAGTTTTAGACTTCACATGTTATTCCTGTAACCAAGGGCAGTTTAATCAAACGTGCAAACATATCAACTCTCTCCCAAAGAGAGAATCAAGAGAACCAAGACTTTACTCTTTGATGTCATCAAGGTTTATAGCCTTGACTTCATTGACAGTGAACTGAAGACTGATTTCATGATGTACACATAGAATGCTTGTTTGAACACTAACACCAAAAGAGATTTATTTCATGGTACTACAAACAGTCCTGAATCAGAAAATGTTCCTATATTCCCAGAAAATGTACCTGGGTAGTCACATTTTCCTTCTTTGTCAATTGATTCTCAGTGGAGTTGTACATCAGTGTGACACCACAAACTATGGGGTGGGATAAAAGTATTTGTTCACTATTGTAAATGTAACAACTGAACTGTCCCAGGAAACAGGGGAAAACATCAACCAAGAATGCAATGTGTTTTTCAGCCTCTTCACAACACTATTCTCATCAAAGGGCACTGAAACATTATGAAACTGGTGTGAGGATGTTGAACCCAGGCAGTCCTGAGGTCAGCACTTATACAGCCTACTTTTGCAGGTTCCTGCTAACACGTATCCTCTTGAACCAGGAAGCCAGTCAAGCAAGCAGGCAAAATGAATCATGGGAGGTCAATGGGGTGGATGCTGTAACACCTGAGGTAGATGCTGACATTGTACACACATAGGCAACGCATCCACACACACACTGGGAGTGAGGGCATGTAAATGGGCCACATACGCTGCTAGTCGTAGTAAATTAGGCCAACATCTGGACAGGCACAGAGAGTTCAATTGCCCACTCAGCCATGGCTTGTACCTCAAGGGCACAGTTAAGGAGAACTGGCATCGTGGTGCAGTCCAGCGAGCTTTCAGGGTCGGCCCTGCTATTTGGTGAAGACATTCCCCTACACCCCTACACCGCCACCTTAGAAAAGTGCTTTGTTTCCTGCACAAACAGTGGGTCTCTTTGTTGTCACTCTGGCCAGGATTACTGTGTTGCCATGGACAAAGGCTGGAAAGGGGAGCCATTTCACACAAAACCAGTTCCATTAGGCATGAAACAATTTGGATTAATTCTAATTCACATATACATTTTCAACTATTCTCAATATCACTCTGCATCTGGGACTTTGCATAAAATAAAATAAAAATAAAAAAATAAAAAAAATACAATAAAATAAAATAACATTAAATGTAATTTAATTCATAGGTGTCATATCATTTTTATCTGTTTTGTGACATTTAAATTAGTTAATTAAAAATACAATGCAAGTCATTGAAATTGCATCGTTTTGCATGATGATATAAATAGAATCATCCTTTCCTCTAGAATTTAAAGTATCACTATTCCACCAAAATATATTTTTCTAACATGTACAATGAATTTGAAGAATTAATTCTGATTCAAAAGTTACTGCGTAGGTAGAAAACACAGCTACAGGAACCACGTGTGACCAAACTCTGAGATACATTTAGGATGGAGAACGGATAGCTGTGAGCATAATGAGTCAGTGCTAAGACTGGACTGGAGAGTTGTTCTCCATGTCTGGACAGTGTTGGACATGGGGAGGTCTGAGGGGAGTTATGCAGCAGACTGAGTGGACAGCCCTCAGTGCTGTTGTTTAATATCAGCATCATGTTCTGGATCCAGAGATAACTCTCTGCAAGGACACAACAGCACAGCAGCACACTCCAGACGTAACCTGTCAGTTCATGTTTTCTGTTTGTGTGCAGGCAGATTCAAATCTTGTGTGCAACTGTGCTGTAAGACCACATGAATGCTAGAGCGAAAATGGCGTGTGTATCTATCTGCACAAATCTGATATGGGCTACTCTTTGATTACTGATGAGGTGTCTGCTCCTGCAGTGTGCTCCCTCTTGCTCTCTCTCTCTCTCTCTCTCACACACACACACACACACTCTCTCTCTCTCACACACACACACACACACACACACACACACACAGACGCCACATTCCCTGCCTCTGCCGCAGTGCAGGGCAGGGCCAGCATATCCAAAGCCATCAATTTTCAATTCAGCCAGTTTCGCTCACAGAAAGGTAGTATAACAGGGTTTAACGGGACGTGATCACAAAGTTACTATATGTCCTTTATCCTTGCACTCTCTATACATGCTACTGCAAAGGCTGATAGGAACGTATCTTTTTTGAGAATGTGTCCTTTTCCTATGCACATTTTCAGGGAAAGTAGTGGACCAATGTATTAACAGAAATGTGTGTCTATGGATCACTGACAAACTCCAAATGTCCCTTCTATGCCATTATTTGGTTAACCTATCGTTTTGGTGACTTAATACAAATTTCATCCTACAAACCCCAGTCCCAATCATTTTAAACTCACTATCCCCCCTTGTATCTTCAAGCTCACTGAGGACTAACATTGCCCTGCAGCTCCTCCACTACCCCCCACCTCATTATGTGACCCCTGACCCCTTAACTCCCACCCGTGGCTTCACTAGAGCGCTCTCTTGACCCTGTGTTTCCCTGGCCGCGCCTCCAATGAGCTTAGTCAAATGTGAGCAATTGTTTAATGTTCCCTGTGGCCACCGTGGTAAAACGCAAGTCATTCCGCTGAAACTGGTTTGTTTTTCAAAGGGAACCAAGAGATCACTGTGTTGTTTCTAGGACACATCCTTATGCGTTAGCCAGGATGGGCCAGAAACATGTCTGTGGCGCAGTCAAGCAAATTGAGCAGATGCGGCCTGGATCATTGTATTCTAATCCTTATACACTGTTTGTGTGTGTGAGCATTCCCTCTGGTGTATGTTTACATGCTGGTATTTGCAGGGAAAAGCTATTTCCACTTGGGGAGGCGGTTATTTATTGCTAAAATAAAATGTGTCGATTTGTGCGTGTGTGTGTGTGTGTGTGTGTGTGTGTGTGTGTGTGTGTGTGTGTGTGTGTGTGTGTGTGTGTGTGTGTGTGTGTGTGTGTGTGTGTGTGTGTGTGTGTGCGCTCCTGTGCACGTGTGTGCGTG
>OMLI01020970.1:18701-34924 GCA_900302605.1 Rondeletia loricata
TATGTTAAATGTGTAGGAAGTGTCCCAGTCATGACTAGCACAGATAAACCTTCAAATCTTGTAGCCAAAGATGATGTGTTCACTGCTTTTAGTTAACACATCTTCTTTGGCTACAAGATTTGAAGGTTTATCTGTGCTAGTCATGACTGGGACACTTCCTACACATTTAACATACGAGTAGGCATGTGGTACACAACTGACTTTACTAAAAAAAGAACAGATGAGCCCTGTAAATATTTGTCTTTAATAACTGAAACCGTGTATATAAACACCACAACTCATCTTTTATTTAGTGTTTCTATCGCATTCAACGTGCTAAAAAAATTAAGAAAAAAGGGTGATATCATCATTATTATCATGAAGCTGTCCTGAGCCCCATAGAAACACATGACTCATCGTCCGTAGCAGATGCTCTGCTCCTCTCACTGACTTTGGGCTATGAGGCTTGGGAGGTGCTGTGGCACTCTGGGTTTGTGATGATGATACAGCTGCATACCAAGCAGACGCCATCACATTGTCTTCTTGGAGGAGAGCATCGCCCTCTAGTGGACTAAACAGGAAAAGGTCAGGACTGAGAAGTCAATCATTTTTCATTAGCATGCACAGTGGCTGGTGAATTTGGAGCACTCCTGAAAACTGGGGTTCTTAGTTGTTTGACACTCATTTCGATACAGATTTTATTAGCTGAGGTGAGATAGACATAGTAAAAAAATCATCCATGCACCAGTTTTGTCCAGCAATGGCTATGAGCGACTGATGTCATATGGGGGGCACACAACAAAGCAATGAGTGTGTGGTATATGTGTTATTTGTACACCCTATCATTTACTATTTATAAGATACTCCTCCTGGCCCACATAAATACACTAGGTGCCACACATACAGAATCGTCATGGTAACACAGCAGGCTCACTCACTTTCTCTGGGGAAAGCCACTGAACTCCATTTGACTTATATCTATCCATTTTATAGGTGAGAAGTTACATGTATTATTTATATGTTACGTTAAGCTAATTCATTCACCTGCATGACCGTCACTGGTGTAATGTGTGCGCAGAACCAAAATGTATCGTACTGAACTAGGTTAACGTGGTCAGTCAGCACAGAAGGGTTTGAGCTTCTGTCTTCTTAATGCCTGAAATATAAAGAGTGACAACACCATAGCTATGTTGTTCTGTAAAGGTATGCTTGCTAGTATGCATCACAGTTAAGTTCAGAAATGTGGAATTATAGTTTGTTAAATGTTCAAACTAAAGCTAAGCTAATCGTTCTGAAGTCACAGTTTTGGTCAGCTGTCACATGTTGCCATGGCAACCATAATCAACCTCATTGTCAGGCTGAGGAATGTAAATAAGGGAGTGCATGTACAGTTATCATAATAGAGGGACAATAGGACATATTTACTAGATTGAAATGCAATTTGATGACTGAGATACATTGTAATACATCGTTTACAATTAGAGAAAGGAAACAAACGATTTATATAAATATTCAGTAAAACTGTAAAACAGTTATAGCCCGTTGTACTCTATTTATACTCACCTATTGTACTGTAATCCTTGTTTTGATTTGTTGCATAGCATATATGTTTAATGTTCTTTATATGCATAATCAGTTGGCACTTGCAACATCTTCGGGGAAAGCCACTGAACTCCACCGCTCTACTGTTTCAATTATATCTATCCATTTTACAGAATAAATGCATCTTTTTTTTTTTAAAGTCACTGATGAAGATCCCTACTTCATGAGTGCAACAAGTGCAATCTTGAAATCAGGCACTTTGTTGCAATACATACAAGTATTACAGCTATTGAACTTACAGTCCTTTTAAGGATTGTTTCCTGAATATAGGGCTTCAGCGGTCAGTCGTCCTCTGTTACACCGTTAAGACGAAGCTCCTCTTGAACCCTGGACAAGTATTCTGGATCTGGATACCCAAAACTGGAATGGAGAGAGACAAGCAGCCAGATAATGCAGTGAGTGTTCAACATGTTCTTGTGAGGTACCGTGTTTTCATAATGCCGTTGTTGGTGGGAAAATCTTGTAGCTCTAAAATGCCAAACTTTTAGAGATACATTTTTAGCTTGACGATGCATATTTGAGTTGATCTAATTGGATAAACTCAAATATGTGACTCATCTACAACAATAAGAACAATGTGCCTACTATTGTGGGCCACCTCCCATGTTGGTCTTGTGGTGGATGTCATTCCAGGTGATGGCATTGTTGAGGCCTGTGGTGGCAGATTGTCCAACGGTGAAGGTGAGTCTCCTCTCAAAGGCTTTCCTCAGCAGCCTCAACACCCTCTCTCCCTCCTCGCAGGCTGGCAGGAAGGCCGTACGAGACGTGCTGGCATACTTCACCCCGGGGTTTGGGTGCTCAGGCTGTAATAAGGTCAAGGATACAGCAAGTTGTAGGATAGTGTCATTCTCGCGATGCCCAGCTAAAAACAACAATGGGCTGCAGCGCCCTCTGGCGGGCAGCTGTAAACTTGTCAAAGTGGCTGAAAGTGGTAGTGAAAGAGCCATTAAATTGAGACAACACAGAATCTATACTGATATAATACAAGTGCCTTCAAACCGTCATTAAAAGTGTCAGTCTCACCCCTTGTATCCCTGCTGGGAAACGGTATTCAATGACGATGGTTCCGCAGTGTGCAAAGCCAGGTAAGCTCTGCCAGCTGCGCGTGACTGTCATTGTGCCTTCCGGTTGGGTCCCGATGTGGATTCCGTGGTAAGTGTTGCATATCGGACAGGCAGGCTTGAACTTGAAGACCGAGTCGATACATTCAGTGCAGAAGGAGTGAAGGCACTTTAAAGTTTTCTTATCCTGAATTCTGTCTAAGCAGATGGCGCAGGCATCCATGTCCGACGCGCAGTGATTACCTCTGTGCATGGGCGTAGATTCCTATATAGTGGTAGTGTCACGTCACTTTTTTGGCTGGACAGCGATAGCGACCCAGCCGTAGAACCCCAAATGTCCGTGACTGACTGACGCTATTACCTTATTTGGGCACAGTGACATCATCACGTCATGACATCATCACATTGTGACATCATCACAGACCATCACATCGTGACATGACTGACTGATGCAATTACCTTATTTGGGCGTCACATTGTGACATCTTCACATCGTGACATCATGACTGACTGAGTGACTGACTGATGCAATTACCTTTGGGCATGATGCAATTACAATTTTAACTATTGTGTGATTCATCCTCTAAAAAATACAATGTTTGCTAGTCTTGTATTCTGTTGCAGTATCTTATCTGCTCATAGACACAGACAGAAAGTCTGCAATTTAAATAAAATCCAGCTCACTAACACACACACACACACTCTCTCTCTCTAGCACGCACGCACGCACGCACACACACACACACAGTCTTATTTGTGGTAGCATAGGATAATGAATAGCCAACTCCAACTGGAAAAGAGGACTCATAATTACATGTATAACTCCCCTGTTCTTTCTGCAATGTCATACTTATGTCCACTAGATGGCGCGTAGTGCCTTCGCAGAGTTTAACATCTTGGTACCAGAATGTGGAATAGTTCTGGGATAGATCAAATCATAATCAGAAACCACAACCCTAGGATACATCTATCTTATTTAGGGCCTGTATTGAATGTCAAACACAAACCGAAACATAACTTTTTATTCAAGTATTAAAATGTAAAGCACATTATTTTGAATATCAACAGACTCAAAGTACGAATCAACGCAATTAGAAAAGCAAAACTCCAACTTCTCATTAACAATCAATTTGCAATGTGCAATCCCTCCAACTATTCAGTCTCCTGGCTCCTTCTCAATCATGTAATGCATAGAAATGTTTGCACGGTAGCTTTACAATCCTGTGTCCCAAAAGTATTTGAGTTGGTCCCTTAACAAAAATACAAAGGTGATGAAAAATTAAGAAAGGTTATTTGATGTATGGACCTGACTAATCAAATTAATGACAGACTTACCACTAGTCAAGCAGGTTACTGCACTTAGCAAAGCACTTTCACACATATAGCTTTATCATTATTGATCTTTTTTTAACTTTTGGACTACAAGAATGTTTATGAATGAGAAGCTAATTTAAATACACATCAGTATACATATTCTCATGAACTGTGTGGTATTTTTACTTAAAGCCAGATAATATAACTACAAACATAATGCTGTTGACCTATCAAATAACACCGAAACACGCCTTAACTGCTTGCCATTCATTAGTAACATCATGCTTGATATCATCAAAATTGAATATAAGAAAGGCACAACAAAATGAGATAAACCCCACCCACCCAAAATCAAATCAGTAGCAATTGTTCCCACATTTTCTTTCGTTATAGGTTTTCACGCGGTTATCGTAAATTTACAGCAGTTACCTCATTTAAAATGAGAAAATTAGTAGGCAAGTCTCCCACTTTGACAGGGACAGAGGCATAGATTAGAGCTTTTGTGCCTTTGATTTGGTTTAATGGTCTATATGCCCTTTGCACTTGACATCGTCATAAATCTGGTAATTAGATAAGCACACTACTAACAACTGAAGTGATGGGCTCAAAACCTGGGAGACATCTTGAAATAACGGGAATAAACAACAGCTAAGAATCTCAGGGGAAGTCTTGAGACATACAATAAAAGGTGCCGCAATGAGACATCGGGTAACATTCTTCCGATTTAAGTAAAAAGTGAAGAAAGATGAGGAAGATCAAACGCAGATGAAGAGCTCCAATCAATTGACATCAGCTTGTAGCCACCAAGCTAATTGCTCATGGCTGCACAAACCTGTGTTTGCCCCGAGCACTCTTCCATGGAGGGGAAGCAAAGCCCATTACTCCTACTTCACTGAAAATCAGACTCCCTTACCAAAGTGCCTGTGAGTGCTTTAGATTGCAATAACTTCAGAGAACGATTTCTTTCTATTGAAGCAGTGCTATTCTGCCATATAATGCAAGTACTATCCTTACAACCGTTAATTAATAAAAATCTAATTATAGAGACTTACTCAACAAACATTACTGGGGAGATAAAAACAATAATGTGTGCTTGTAACAAATAAAGTTAATAGTTAATATTAATATAATTAATATAACATAAATTGTATTTTTTAACATTTCAAAATTAGATTTCCTAAATAATATACAAGTACCTCAAATTTCAACACACCATGATACTCCTAAATGAGTGCATCAGATATCGGTCCTATTGCCAACAGCGACAGGTAGAGGATTGTGTTATACAAGAATGCACCGCACTCAAAGTATTTCCACACAAAGCACTGGGTTAAGCTGAACACCAGAGGAAAATGAACAAACAGAGGAACAACTAGTGTAGTGATGTGGGCTCTCCTGCAGCATTAGACGTGTGTCTGCTGAGGGCCTCGTCTTCAGCGGTCCTTTTAGGGATGAACGGTCTCCGAACAGAACCTGGAGCCTAGTCGTGTCCACCACAAGGATAGTCGGAAGTCCTAGAAAGTCCTGGAATAGCCTGACGTTTTCACACTGTCAGTCTGCCGTGATGCCTTTCTCTCTGAGCTCCTCTGTCACTCGCACCAGGTAAGTGGGGTCTGGGTAGCCAAAACTGTCAGAAGAAATACAAAGCCATCAGTGCATCAGTATAAGCTCAGGCAGCAACACTGCTATCTAGCCAAAGACAAGGCTTTTCCTTGTCAGGAACTTCAATTACGCCTGTCAGTCTATACTGGGGCCTTTTCTCCGCTACCACAGCTCTTGGGAACTTTGTGAGGCCTTTACCACATCAAATCTCAACGCCATAAGCCTCCAACTAAACGCATATATACATACCAGCGGGCCCCTCCCCATAACGAGGTCTTGTGGTGAATGTCATTCCAGGTGATGACGTTATGCATGCCCGTAGTCATGGAGGTACCGATGGTGAAGATAAGGCGCTGTTCAAAGGCCCGGCGCAACAGGCCCAGCACACGGTTCCCCTCAGGGCTGTCCGGGAGGTAGGCCACGCGGTCCGTTCCTGGGTACCGAACTCCCGGGTTTGGGTGTTCTGGCTGTAACAAGCAAGGAGTTAAACAGGATCACTTTTAAAGGGATGCTTTAAAACAATGACGCCTACTTGTTGGGGTTCATAACACTTGTACTACATTGATTGTGTTCCCATCCCCAGATCAAGAACAGATATGGGCTTCTTCTGATATCTACAAGGACACACACACACACACACACACACACACACCTGCAGTCAACTATTTCCTCCTGAGGTACATTTAAAGAAGAATAAGGGATTCAAGCTTGATAACTGTATTTGGCCAAATGAAGGCATGAACCAGATCACTGGGGCTACGGTTTATAATGGTGACAGTCACCTTTTCACTTGTATTAGAATGTGTCATAACTAATTTAATAATAGAATAATAATAATAATGAAGCTGTGACTATCGAGTTGTTTTAAATGTCTCCTCGTTTTGAAGAAACAGAACTACAAGCATGAAACAAAAATCAATCTATGCATTAAGGGACTGAAAAAGGTATTGTGATATGAGTTATAGGGATAAGCTAATATGACTGACTGCAATTGGATAACAAAATGTATGAATCAATATCATGGTGGGATGCCAATTGTTTGGCAATATTGTTCAGTCTTCAGTGCATTTCTAATAACGTGACAATGTTGTTTAGTGAGCCCTCTGTTATCTATCAAGCAAAATTGTCAGCTGAGTGTTTCATTAGGTATGCCAGTAACACAGAGTGGCACTCAAAGTCTGCATCTGCACATGCTCCAGGTCTACTCACCGCCTGCAGGCCAGGAGGGAAGCTGTAGATGATGCAGATACACCCGTAGCCTTCATGCCCAGGGAGCTCCAGGTCAGGGTCTCTCTCCACCATCATACTGCCATTGGCAGGCTGGTTCCCAATCAACTGGCCATACACTAACCGACACACCGGACATGCTCTCTTCACCTTGAAGGCTTGATCCAGGCAAGAGCGACAGAAAGAGTGGCCGCATCTCTCCAGGGTCGTCTTCTCCACTATGTCCCCCATGCAGATGGAGCAGGAGGTGTTGTCCTCGGCCTCGCTGTGGGAGGCCATGCCATTGTCCGCGTCCTTCCTCTGGGCTGCCTCGTGGAGCATCGCACAGGCCTCCTCGTCAGCAGGCTTCCTGAACCTCTGCTGATGTCTCTGGGACCGCCGAGGCTGGGGAGGTGGCGGTGGAAGCAGGCTCCCCTCTCCATTTGGCTCCAGGACTCCAAAGCAGGGCAGCAGAGTCCGCTTCCTCTTGGGCCCTCCCTCCTGTTTGCTCATTTCATTGCGGGCACAGCGGCATAAGTCGATGAAGGCTTTTCGGGTCTCGCTGGAGATGGGTCCATCCATCGCCCCGGCTCCAGCCCTCCTGGATTCCACCGGCTGCAGCCTCACAGCACAGCAGCCCCCCCTCTCTCCTCGCCTAACGATACCAGCGATCATCCCCTGCTTGTCCTGGAAGTCAATGAGCCAGGGCCGCCCAGCTGCAGCCAGGTAATCCCACACTGCCTGTGACACCAGCACCTCATCACCCTGGCCAGCACCCACACTCATCTCATCAGACGAAACTGCACACAAATGCACACAAAAGGCTTCAGCACATTACAGTTAGACCAGTTTGAACAACTGCATTCACGTTTGCACAATTTGTACTTGGATGCAAATTCAGTTGTAGAAGTTGTCCCTGGAGCATGCAGTGGCCTGCTTTTTTCCTATTTTCACAAACCATTTGGGGGATAATATATTCATGCCGTCTTCAAGCAGTGTTTTGCCATCGATTATATCCAAATCAATTTTGCCCATAGAAACAAAATCGCCAGAAGAGTGTTTTTGTTTCTGCCTGTTACTCTTGTGCCTGAGAGCTCGGGCAAAGGGCTGAGTGAGAGAAGCAATATCACAGATCTATTCCCGTTGAGCATGACAAAGTAACTCATGGGTGTCTAATAATGGTTTGTTTTTACGGACAGCTGTTTGCAGTGGCCGCAGCACGTCAAACGCACAACAGGCGGCATTGCTGAGGACGGATCAGCTGTTCAGACATGCAGACTGTAAACAAAGGAAACTATAAACCCCACCAAACGCGCTTGGCTGAAAATATCCCACACGAAACTAAAAGAGTGACACTTCGTAGACGGAGAGGTTACCTTGTGATCCCATAAATCCTTTTAATTGCGAATAAAGCTTCCCGTTGAGCAGAGAAGGAGAAGACAAGCTGAAGGACTGCGCGGTGAGGAAGAAACGTTTTCACAGCTGCTCGTGTTGGGGACATTTCCGCAGCACGCGACATTACCGATTTCCCGACATCATCTTCGATACATTCGCGACAATATTTAAGCGTCTCCTCTGATGTTCCCGATACCTCACCCTTCGCCGTAGCTCGTCGCTGCCTGTCGGGTCTCTGGCTGGATGAAACCACAGGATTAAACACTATGCTGCTCTATCGGACGAGGCCTTTTTTGGCTGGACGAGTAGTGAGTCCAGCCCTAGAAACGCAAATGTCCGTGACTGAGTGAGTGACTGAGTGACTGAGTGACTGACTGAGTGATGAAGTTACACCATTGTTCGGCTAGTCTGATGATGTCATCACATCATGATATCATCACATTATGACATCATCACATCATGACATCTTCACATCATGACATCATCAAATTTTGACATCACATCTCATCATGACATCATCACATTATGACATCACATCGTGCTCTTGTAATTGCATCATGCCCAAATAAGGGCATAGTGACGTCACTAGCAGAGATCACGTGATTAGGGGTTGAGTCAATATGGTCCTCATCGTTCCAAACCACGGACATTGCAAGAGAGAGGATTTCTCGACAACCGTTCATCCGATCGACTTGAAACTTGGCAGGTGTAGTTTTGACTGCAGGTTCGTGTGCAGTGTCGAGTTTGAAGTCGATCGGATGAACGGTTGTCGAGAAATCCTCTCGCAATCCGTGACTGACTGAGTGACTGACTGAGTGACTGATGAAGTTACAAGAGCACTATGCTCTTATTTGGGCATAGTGACGTGACTATGCGCTATGCGTGTGCACACACATGCAGGAGAGGAGCAGGAGAAGACGCTGTTGAGAAGTCCTTGGGCGGCAGACATGGTACGGTCACACATGCGCCAATGCAGGCAAATTACCATACAATGGAAGTGAACGGGAAGCAAATATTCACCAATGTTAATTTTGTGCATGTGTGACCGTACCAATGCAGTCCAGCCATATACTAGGTTTTCACCTAGTCTTGTTTGCGTGCTGCTGCAGTTTATCTGCGGATAAGAAGTCTTTTGTAGTCAAGACATGATATCCAGTCGTATTCACTGCTCATATCTCTCTAGGTTGTCGACAGCCCAATGCCATCCAATCTGCTCCTCGTCCTCAGTCTCGCCTCTGTGCCTTCCTCGTCCTTGGGCTGGGACTTAGGCTTTATTACTCTTATCTGGCTCCGACATTTGACAACTTACAACTATTTTGTGTCTCTGCCTTTGCTTTCAACCCATGTCCCCCTAGCTGACTACGACCAAAAGAGCTATTAATGAGGGAGACCTACGAGAAAAATGTGACCAGGAAGTTCGTCACAGGACTTACACGACTGGCTAACAATAGTGTTTTTCCTGTTGCTGTGAATCACTTTATTCATGCACAAATACATGCAGCACAACACAGAAATACATGCCACCTGCGGGAATATCCACTCATGTCAGTTATGACGCAAGCTTTAACTGTAATTAGGGCTTTCTATAGTCTATACACACACACACACACACACACACACACTGAGGTATGAAGAGATCTTTTTATAGTGGAAAGTCCATAGTTGAGATCATAACTGCAATCATATTACTTTACTGAAGCTGAGTTATCTGGATTGCCACTACACCAGTCCCACCAACACAGCACTCCTTCCTGTTGCTTTGCACCTTATGCAGGGCAGTGAACCTGAGCCCTCTGCCACAAAACAGCTGTCACTCTGCAGAGCCAAACATGAACAGAGATTCAGCTGAAACCAAGTCAACTCAGAGGACAGGAGACATTTTATCATTCTGAAACGGATTTGCTGATCTCTTGATCAAGACCAAGCTGGTGCAAAAAATGTGTGCGCAATACTTTGACAAAAAATTGGGATTAAAATTATCAATATCCAATATCTTTTTTTAAAATGCGGCTGCGATACCAAAGTATCCCTCAGCTTTAATTCTTCAAAAGTAACAGTAGCGATCTGTGACAGGCCAATCGTATAGTATCAGTGCATCAATATACCTGTCTGGCCCTTCTCCTGTCCCTAGGCCTGACAAAGCCTGACACGTCAGACCTGTGGGAGTAGGCTTCCATGGGTTTGGCATAATGACATGGTGCTGACAGCATATGTGAAAGCTACACATGAGGGTTTTTTACTGTGTGTGTGTGTGTGTGTGGCTTACATGATGGCAGTGTTGCACTAGCAGAAAGTTATCCATACTGTTTCTCTCTTCTGTACTTTTTTAATACTTTAAAAAACATTTGACTTTTTATCGCTAATTATTTTCACATACACATAAATACACATACACATCCTTCACCTGAATGGAGGTGAATGTCACAATGTAAACTAGCAGGATGAAATACATGTGATCAGATACTTGCTGAGTTATAGAGCCTTTACTACTTCTTTTCTTTCAACTATAAAGGTACAGTCAAGATGGTTTTATATCAGATCAGTATGTAGGCATAAGTGAAAGTGGGGTTCCCTTTAAAAGGTAACGCAAACGCAAAGCATTCTGGGAGTTGTAGTTATTTCACGGCAAGCTTGGATAACCTTCCGTCAGAGTGAGTTATTCCGTACAATCTGTCGCCATCGAACAGTATATTTACCTGATGGTCTCAGTTATCATCGAGACGTCAACTTTAGATTAGGACTGCTAAGGAATTTAGGCCATTTCTGTTTCAACCGCTTCTTAAGCAGCAAAACAAATACCGTGTTCTAGCTTCCGTTGTGTAGTTGGCCGGGGACTCTTCCGTTGATGTGACTCGCTGTAGTTGGCTAGCTTGGCTTGCCTTGTAGCAATATGTTCTTATGTAAACGAGAGCAGTTTACGTCTCACAATTTAACGTTACCTCACTGGCTGCTGCAATAAGCCTGTAGTGTAGTCTGAATGGGGCGATGTTAGCCAACCAAACTGGTCCTATGCCAAGTTGTTTATGTTATGACACACTGCAGCCTTCAGTGGGAGCAGTGGGAACAGGTTACAGTGGGAACAGTGGGAGCAGGTTATCAGCTCCACACTGAAGGAGACACTTTACGTTTGGTACTTAGACCGAGTTAATTTGAGGGTTAGTGTGTATATTTCACCTCGATGTCCCTGACAGCCCTCCATATTTGATTTATTGCGATGACAATAAAGCAAAGGGTGCGTCTCAAAACCTTCCACTCCCCTCTGTCACTAACGTTAAGGGACTTGGAGAAGAGATCTGAGGAAAGAGCAAAGAAAACATACAGCAAAACAAAAACTAATCCAGGGGGATAGACATAATTCAAATGGAAACATGGCACAAATCCTTAATGTTTACAGTGACTCAGTGTTTTCAATATTTTTTTTATTCTGAGAATTGAAAGTATTACTGTACATTTCAGATTATATATGACAAAAGTTATGAACATGTGAACAAAATTCCTCAGACTACAGTGGTGTGGTGTACAAAGACGTGTACAGGCATTATGGGTAGTGCCAGACAGGGCAAAGTTTTAGGAGTGGGCTCAATCCAACCTTTTCTTTTGTTTACAGTTATGCCAGGTGAAGCTACAGGAACGGTTCCTGCGCTGGAACAGGAGCTTCAGCAGCCACGGGAAGACACAGGTTTGTATGCTTGGCTAAACGCACATCCCAAAAAAAAGGGACACAGGTGCAGGACAGAAAAAATAACAATGCATCAGCTCCCACATGGTTTATTAACCGACTGACGTTTTGGTCCCCTGGCATGAAAAACAAAACAAAACGAAATCGTACCAGCCACAGGCAGCTCTTCCCCACTATAATCACAACACCACTGCAGAAAGGGAGGTACTTACCAGGAAATTTACATTTCAGTGATGTCTTTTTTTTTTTTTAAATGATAGCTAATTCATGATTATAGACTAGTTAATTCTAAAATGACTGATCTCTGGCTTTAAATCGCTAAGGCTTTCAAGGACACCATTTAACACAGTTGCGTGTATTTATCTGGAGAGAATATAGCTTCAGATAGACGTTTTTAATTGGTAGAGGTTACTGAAAGATGTCATCAAATAACTTTTCAGAGGGTGAGTGCTGAATGATCTTTGTTTATAAGATCTGTTGTTTAGTGTCAATGAATATCAGCCACTGTCTTTCAAATCATTGTAAGGAATTATGCTGTATAATCCCTGCTGCATCCACGGTTAAGATGAACATTTTGGAAATGCTTGATTTGGTTGGGGTTTTGTTGATGGCTGAGACACCGATAACATGTTAGTAATAGCCTAGAAGTACTGTCATGCATTTCAACTGAAAACTTGTCTTTTCCTCAGACTCTGGTCTTGAGGTCCTTTCCTCCCCTCCTCCTTCTCCTGCTACTTCCAGTCACCCTATTCCTACCAGAAATAATGAGGCTAAAAGTGGGACTGAGCAATGATATGTACCTGTAGCGTCCTCAACTAAAGCCCTACCCGTGGCCACCAAACACCCCTCTCTGCCATCTACCTTCAGTCCCTCATCTCCAAAGTGTCTTCCCTCCCTCCTTGTCTCCACTCCTCCCTACTCACCCCTGGGTTCCCACTCCTTTGGCTCCCCCTCTAGCCTGGGAGAGGCTAACCTCAAGCCCAAGGTAATGAAAGTCAGCGAGACGGATGGATCACAGGTTACCACTAACCTACTACAATCTACTAAACCCTCCTCTGCACCAGGCACGGCTAATGCGCCTCTCCCATCTGAATCTAACACCTATGCTCCAGCTCTTTCCAAACCTTTTCATCCCTTCCTGCCTGACATCACCAGTGGTGCCCCACACACTCACAAGCCGCCTGCCATTCCTATTCTGCCCATGCTATCTTCTGCTTCTTGTGTTGCCCCATCCGCAGTGAAAATGTTTGTTTCCCACCCAGCTGAAGAAGCTGCTCTCCCTTCCCCTGCCTCGACTATTGTTCCACTAGCCTTATCTGCAGCTGCCATGGCTGTTCATACTGATGATATTGTCTCTCAACCTATCTCCTCTCCGATCCAAGGCCAACCGCCTGAAGCTGCTCCCAAAGTGACATTAGCTAGAGCCTCCCCCTTTGCCTTTAAAGTCACATGTCAGCCCACGGCTCCGGCTCCCATGTCATTTTCTGTTGCTTTAGCCCTTCGGCCCACAAAGAGAGCCACTAGAAGTCAAACACCAGAGCAGCAGGTGCATGTGACAGCCTCCATTGCTTTGGGACCTTCAACTGATAAGGCTAAGCTGCAGTCTGACACTATGGCTGATGGCAGTGCTAAAGAGGCATGTGTTGATAAGCTGGCTGAGAATCAAGCTGTGAATGGAGATGTTTTGACTTCCACTGCTGCTACTGCATCTGTGCCCATCACTATTGAGAAACTTCCCACAACCCAGTGTCCTGCGTCTTCTCCATGTCCCCCAAATGCAGAAAAGCCCTCAGTCTTCTGCTCTGCCCCAGCTAGTGTCAAGGTTATGTCTCCTAAATCGGCTCCAGCGGCTATTCCTATTTCATCTCCTGAAGAGATCGGTGACCTCCCGCAACTGATTCCACTAAAGGAACCTGTTGGCTCATGTATGGCCTCCCTAGACACTGTGGTGGAGGATCTCCCCAGGGAGTCATCATCACCCATTCCTGCTCCCTCTGTAACACCTTTTTTTCCTCACTGAGCCTCCTCCAGACCAAGATTTGGAACCAGGGGTTAAGAACGACAAGGGTATTTTTTTATTTATTAGTGTTGTGCCTGTTTTGCATGGCATTAAAAGTGGCACTAATCAGTAACCATTTATGTAGTTAGTAAATGCAGCACAGTCAATGTTAGGTCTTAGATTGTAAAGAAATATTTACACTATAGAAACAAATCAAATTTTTGTTAGTTTTCCCTCAAGAGATTATGGAACGAAATAGCGAGGGGTTCGTGTACAGGATGGTAAAACAATAGAGCAGCTGTCCAGTAGCTGGAAGGTTGAAGTTTGATCCCCCGTATCAACAAGTACTGAGGTGCCCTTGAAGAAAGCACTTGGCCCCACCTGTGAATGTCCACTACATTTGCCGTGTGTGAATCGTTGTGACACTTGCACAACAGCGTTTCAACTTCAGTATGATGTTGAGTGTCCTGAAATCTACTAGACTTCAGTGTCTTGGGGATTTCAAAGCTCTGAGAAGTCTTTTGGTGTGAAATCTGTTTTGGATTGCCTTGTCTGTTCACATGTTAATGCAGGATTTACCATTAATCGGATAACACTACCGTGCCTATGTATGGGTGGATACACTGTTCTTTTGATCAAAATTTAAACTTATAACTCAACCAGATAAGGTTTTTATTCTGAATTGTGGTCTCTTTGACAAGACTAACCTTAGCTCAGATGCAGTACAATGTTTTGTCTCAACACTAATTCAGTACTCTAACCACTGCAGTGAAGTGATTTGTCCGTCAACGAGATGTTTGGTAATGCAGATCTTTGCATCACCTTTTTCAATAAATCAGCAGCATTTCTGCAGTAATACTGTATTATTAATTGAATGATTGGCTGATTTTTAGGGTCTGATACAGATTCAGAGAGTGATGAGTCAGTCCCAGAGGACCAGGACTTGGGCCAGACACAGCAGGCACAGGTGAGACCAGGATGGACTTTGGCCACTTCTCCAAATGAAAAACAAAATTAGAAAAAAATAATTCTAAGTCCTATGCTTGTTCTTTTCCCTCAGCTTGCTGCAGCAGCAGAGATTGATGAGGAGCCAGTCAGTAAAGCAAAACAAAGCAGAAGTGAGAAGAAAGCAAGAAAGGTCTTTTACTTTAGTTTCATTTGCCTCATCTTGGATTTTGTCCAGTCCGTGACTGTAATAATTTTATTTTGTGTTCTAATATCTTTGGCTAGGCTATGTCTAAACTGGGTCTCCGCCAGGTGACAGGAGTGACAAGGGTGACCATCCGGAAATCCAAGAATATTCTCTTTGTCATCCCCAAGCCAGATGTCTACAAGAGCCCAGCATCAGACACATACATTGTATTTGGTGAAGCTAAGGTAAGAACCATTTTCATTCCTATTTATTGTCATAATAGGATTTATAAAATAAAGTAATGTGGTACCGACAAATTGCTGTAAAAACTGAATGATGATTGAACTACTTTAATCTAGATTGAGGACCTTTCACAACAAGCCCAGCTAGCTGCAGCAGAGAAATTCAAGATGCAAGGAGATACAGTCTCAAATATTCAGGAGAGCACACTTACGCCCACAGTACAAGAGGAGAGCGAAGAAGAAGAGGTGAGCTTAAATTATTTTTTCTTTTGTTACTGAAAGACACTAGTTATCTTCTTATCTACACTGCACTCATGCTAAGGTGATCTAAAGAAAATCTAAAAAATAACCATCATCTCACACGTTATAGGTCGATGAGACTGCCGTGGAGGTCAAGGACATTGAGCTTGTGATGTCACAAGCTAATGTGTCCAGGGCAAAGGCTATCCGTGCTCTCAAGAACAACAATAATGACATTGTCAATGCCATAATGGTAAGAAAATTAAGAACACTAAACAAGCTTAGGCAAGGTGCACAGAAAAGCTGTATATGTGAGAAAAAGAGCAGCATTTTGTGGTGAAAAAACATACCATTCACATGTTTGGGTTACGTCCACTGTATATCTGTGGAGGTGGCTAGAGGTTAGAGAAGCAGGCTTGCGAACAGAATATTGTTTGTTCAAAATAAAGATGGTGAAAATGAATTAGTAAGGCTCTCAACAACTGCCATTAAAGTGCCCCTGAGCAAGGCAGTTGACCCATACTGCTCCAGTAGAGCATATATAATAGTAAAAGACTGGTTGTACTTGGCAGCTCTCAGGTGTGTGAATGTGTACAAGTGTCAAACAGGTTGTTGCTGGAAAAGGGCAATATAAAGGTTAAAACATCAGCTGAGGTTATTAAAATCACTAATAGTGTTTTATTTTTACCTTCTTTGCAGGAATTGACCATGTAGACATGATGCAAAATGTCTTGCTTTCCTTCACTGGAGAAGACTACTTCAACTTAATATA
>OMLI01020970.1:34944-48521 GCA_900302605.1 Rondeletia loricata
AACTGAATGTTCTGTTTCTGTTTGCTGTGTATGTTTCCCTTTTTTGTCAATAAAAATATTTTCTGTGCACATTTTCTTAGCAATAGCGTGAATGGTAAATTACTGCCATCTTTTACTGAACAAAGTGGCGGAGCCCTGGCGCTGCTCTGGAACTATAAACAGACTTGGTTCTAGAATCATCTCCAAGTTCCAACAGCTTCTATCAAGCACCCGCGCCCACGCTCGTGGCTGGCTGGTGCCAAGTACGTCACTAGAGAACAAGGAAAACACGCGATGCTTGGAAATACACCAGTGCGAGTGCGTCTGTTGTAGTTTGGACCTGTTAATGTTCGCATTTTGCCTCTGTAATTGTTACCAGGAAAAATAGGCAACAGAACTACAGACATTGTGGTCCGACAAAGGAGGTCAAGTGTTAGAAACCGAGAAGATGTAAGTGTTGGGTTTACTTTCTAGTGGTTAACGGAAGTAGAAGTGCTGTAGTGTGGTTAGGGCGCAGTACGGAACTATCCAGCTAACTTAGCTAGCACACGAGTTAGCTTCAGGTGCATGTATGCTTACAGGACTAAACGACACTGCATGCCGTCGTGTCCACTCGGATAACTTTCCTTGTGTTGCTCCAACCCTTGTTCAAACTAATATCACCTGGCACCATAATGTCTGGTTATCGGATGCCAAGACTGTTTTTGTGTAGAGGCCTTACATTAGCTATCGTTAGCTAGATAGCTAGCAGGCTAATGTCAATAGGGCTAGGGTCGCTATCTGTAAAGCGTGGTGTCATGATCAGGTATGAATGGAACACGGCACGTCAGCTAGCGTGAGCTATACACACAAACTCACCAGTGATGCTACTTGCAGTGTAAACTTCCTTCATTTCTGACAGATTAGCTTTATTGTTCCTCACTAGTTCATGCAGCTTGCTATCACCAGTGTTTGTGGTACCCGATTCCCTCTCTAACTTACTGTATTGAACACGCTAAACGTTGCTGTGAGGGGCGTGTGCTGCCAGCAAGACACCAGGTGCACCATTTTGACAATGATTCTCAAACTAGTTTCAGAGAGAACTCCTATTGCCTTAGAGCTGAGTAAAAGTGCTGTCTAGACAAGTCAGTTTCAAAGGACCACCAGGCCAGAGTAACCTTGAATGAGCAGGATTGTACTGGGCAGAAGAGACGTCAACATCAGGATTCAAACGTGACTTCAAATGTACTTCACACTATGTATGTCACTGTTGCCCCTTTATTAATTCAGCACTTGTGGGCCACCACAGCAAGACTAACTACCACTGCTGGCCAAAATGTGAGATAACCCCATGTATCCCAGCTAATACCAACAAATGTATAGTAGCCTATATCTGAAAAAATTGTTAACCTGTGAGGTTAGAATGAAGTAAGACTGGATGTTGGTTTTCTTGATGAATGTCACTTATTCCCTCTGCTATTCTTCTTTTTCATTAGGCAGTCTGCAAGTGCTAAGTGGTATGACAGACGGGACGCTGTTTATATAGAGTTCTGTGTGGAGGACAGTAAAAATTTGAAAATAAATTTCAAGAAGTCTGAAATTGATTTCAGGTAAGAGTCAAGAAAGTGGCCCACTTTCACTAGTTCATAACACCTTAATATGGTAATATTTATGAGAATTGCATTATCCTTAGGGCTAGCTGACCAGATGAGTAATATAGTATATCAACTAAATGCTGAGAACTGAACTGATGTTTTGGTCCAGAATTAGGTTGTTGTGAAGGAAATGTAATTATTTATTTCTTTGCATCTTACAGCTGTGTTGGTGGGACAGATAACATCAAACACCAAAATGAATTGGACCTTTTTGAGGAGATTGATCCCAAAGTAAGTTTGTCACCCCTAACCATAATCAGTGATGCCATGTGTTATCAACATTTACTCAAAGCATTTATCTGTCCTCTTTTTCATGCAGCAATCCAAGTACAGACGTACTGACAGGTCTGTGTTGTGTTGTTTACGAAAAGCACATGCTGGGAAATCATGGCCACGGCTTACCAAAGATAAGGCAAAGGTAATTTTCATGAATAATAATTTAAAAAATCTTCTCAATCCACAGATAATCTAATCACTTTGCAGTTCAATTACTGACTCTGTTTACATGCACACCAGTTATTGCCCATTTATTGCTGTTATTCTAAAAATGAATCTTGGTAAGCTGTTACTTACTAATTACTTAAATGTTCAAATGTTAGAGGCGGCAGTGGCTCAGGAGGTAGAGCCCTCGCCCAGCAACCGGTAGGTTGGTGGTTCGAGTCCACATCCTCCTGGGGAAAAAATCTGTCGTAGTGTCCTTGAGCAAGACACCTAACTCTAATTGCTCCCGTTGAGCAGGTTGGCGCCGCATTGTATGGCTGCCTCCACCAACGGTGTATGAATGTGTGTGTGAATGGGTGAATGTAAAGCGCTTTGTGCTTTCGAGCTGTGAAAAGCGCTATATAAATGCAGTCCATTTACCATTTACCATATCTTTGCATGCAGTCCTGCATAGTCCAATTAAGCATGGTAAAACACCATACGTACTTATTGTAAGTCGCTTTGGACAAAAGCGTCTGCTAAATGACGTAATGTAATGTAATATCCCTACATGTCAATTCCCTCCGTTTTTTAAACTGCAAAATTCTGAGAGAGGTGAAGCTGCAGTATGCCAGCTAGCTAAACAACTAGGGAATATGTACACACCATTACATTGGATGCCCACTCAAACTGTTTTAAACTCAAATTGAGAGGCATAGTCAGAAAAAGGTGTATACATAATAATGCTATTGCCTGACAAATATCATATTCAAATGGTTTTAATTGGATTATGCATACTCATAAGACCACAATGTTAAATAACTGGAATGAGCTGATTACATCTTAAATATTGTCTTATTTTAATACTCTAATATGTCTTGTAGACCACCTGGCTCAGTGTGGATTTCAATAATTGGAAAGACTGGGAAGATGACTCAGATGAGGACATGTCAAGTTTTGACAAATTCTCAGAGGTAAGCACATTGAATATAGACAATCTGCCGTAAGTGTGGGCATGTCAATTCCAGACACAGTGCTGACATGTTGATTGTTGTCTCTCCTGTGTTTTGGTACAGATGATGAACACCATGGGAGGGGATGATTTACCAGTTGCAGATGAGGTATGATTCTTTAAAAATATACTTCTTTCATTATATAGTACACATCCTTTATTACAGAAACCAGTGCTATATTGTATAATTGGAGTAAAAAGAATAGTGTGTGGAGAATTCTGATTGTTTTTTATAAAATGGTTTTCAGCATGAGTCTGAAGACAGCGATGATGCAAGTAAGTACTATTCCAAAAGTACTGTTTTGTAATTTTGTGGTTCCATCATTTTTATTCCATTTCCTATTATACATGTGGTTTAGAATAGTTTTAATTTGAACTGTTTGGTATTTGTTCTTTTTGTTTTTTAGTTGCAGTAGCTGAACAATAGCCAATCAAATGTAATATAACATCCACTTGGCCAATCACATGGTGCGCTGCAAGGTGATGTGGTGTTAGTGTTAATTCTTTCCTTATCTTACATTTCATTTTTGTATTTGTATTCTCTCCCAGAAATGCAAGACCATGAGTAGATGAATATGGGATGCCACCTCAGTAGTAAACAAAGTGAGTCACAGGTTGGTTGAAGAGAGAGACTAGAAATGAGTTGGCAGTCATGTTGGGGAAGAAACATCATCTCTCTACAAAGTTTCCAAAGCCAAACCCCTCAAAGGCAGGGAGTGACTGTCGGATACAGACATGCACAGAGATCCTTAGCGACATAGAGTGCTGTGCTTTGCTGTTCTATTCTGCATGGACAATTCTGTTTAAACGAAAATGTCATTGTTCATTGACTTAAATGACTGTAATGGGATGTGCTGATGTTTTACACCCTCTCCCTCTCTTTGTTTGTTTGCTATGTCAGGTTATGTATTGAACATTGTGATTTCTAATGAAGAAAAAAACATTAAAAATGCCTATTTTCCAAAAAAGTAGATTTTTTTTTTTAAATGAAAGATTTCCCCTTTAATGTTTGTATTGTAAATTGCACTTTTTTTTTTGTTTGTTAATTTATAACAGATAGCTTGAATTGAGTTTTCCAATTTATGTCAACATCTGTAAATATTTAACAACAGATTTTTGATTCAGCATTTAAAATAAATGAATATGCCTGTGCAATTTACAGCTTGTGTTCAGATTATGGTACAGTAAACTTATAGTACAATCTTCTCATGCGGTCACCTTTTGCAAAGGTGTGTTTTTTTCCTATGCCAGTGTACAAAACATATCGCACGTTGTAGCAGATGCAGACAGTAATTTTCTTCCATAACCATACTGAGGTGAGTGCAGAAATCCTATGTAGTCTACCAAGAGGTTCCCAAATAGTTTATACTGATGTGTGTTTAAGCAGATGCACTACAACTATGTTTTGCAAACTTGTGTGTTTGATTCAACATGTGTTGAATACTTTTGAGTTTGTCTAATGCTGTGGGACGTTTTGACTACATATTTCTAATAAACTCTTTCAGACCAGCTGAACATATGGTTTTGGTCATTTGAAGCATCACTCATTGAAGCACCACAAAAGTTGAATGACCTAGTACTGAGTTGTGAGTTTTATCATAAGATACAGTAAACTTAAGGATAGATGATTTACTAGTATTACGGTTAGTATCTCCAAAAAATATTTGGCCAATTCACATGAACATGAAATGTTACTTTTTGACCACTGTGTAGTGCTAGCAGCACAGCAATGTACTATTGCTTCTCTCTCATATTAAGCTAGGTGTGAACACAGGGAGTTCCCAACACAAGTGACCTCTATGTACTCAGTTGTACCAAGTGCAGAAGGAGAAAAGAGAAGCCTGACAGTTAATCATGCTGTATTGCAGTGAATTATTTATTGATCCCATTGGGTATTATTCTGAATTATCTCAGCATTTCTCCCATGGAATCACACTATATAACAGGGGAGATCAGAAACACCCTCTAACTAAAACGAGTCATCGGCAAGTGAAGGCTATGAGGGCCATACAGCATCCATGGGCACAACAAACAATTCACTGCAATGAAGTTGATAACTTCTCCCTAATCATGGCTGATTGCAGCTGATAGAATGACATACCTGCTTGATCTGTGGTTCCAAAACTACTCAAAGAGTCCCATCAACTGTCATGTTAATTTATTGGATAATTGACCAACAAACATGTCTTTCTTAATATGAGAAAATGTGTTCAGAATGGAAGCGGAAGATTTTGAACATGGCAGAACATGTGGTTATTTCCCATGACAAGGCATTTATCAGCAGCTCTGAAGCCCACCATAGTTCTCCACTGTGTGGCGTTTTCTATTCCAATGTGAGATGTTTAGGGACTGCGTGTTGTGTGTCAGCAGTCTGGACCAAGGGAACAGGAAAAAACCCATGCAAGCATCTTTTAAACACCCTCCCCTGTAAAACAGGCTTAAACCCACAAAAGGTGGCTTATCACTGATGGGGGCAGTCATGAGAGGGACACAATCCTCATCACAATAGAGTTGGTGCACCAACTGGCCAACTAGTAAACTCTCAGGATCGGATTTGCACTGCTTTACATCTATTTTGCTCTAGCAACAGCCATCACTGTCACATCCATTTTGATATGACTGATGTTTATCTGCATGTGAGTTTGGAAAAATGAACATCCAAACTTTCAGGCTGATATGAGATTGAATATGAACAATCAATGAATATTTCAAATATAGAACTTCCGAAGTGAAATGCATCCTTTTAAACTTACATCAATTTAGACTGATTCTATTTCCATATTCTACTGATACCATTCCAATACAATAGTGGGCTCTGCAGTATCCACAGGGAAGAGGCAAAGAAGTATATGGCCACTCTGGCCCGTGGATAAGGGAACTCTTATAGATTCAACAGTGCCGGCAAGACAAACAGATCATAGAAAGCAGCAGAAACTGTTGCTGCCAGCGTTTTGTTCCCTTGCATGAAAGGAGAAAAGCGGTGAGCACAGCATAATCCTTTCAGTGGGCTGTGGCCGCTCCTCTGGCTGCCCTGGTCAGCGTGATGCTCCAGTGCAGAAGCTCAATGCCAGGCCTGCTGTCCCCCTCTTCCTCTCCAAGCATGGATTTTCCACCGCTTTATCTGTCCTGAGCCTCCTAGCCCATCCAGCACACACAATGTAAAACTCTGCCTAATCAGTTCTGCTGCCACAAACCAGTTTGTACCCATCCAGAACACAAGTGGAGAAATTGCTTGAATTGTGGTGATCACCATTTCAGTTTTGATGAGAGTGGATGTGAACTGTTGATTATGCTCTGCAAATAAAACAATGGAAAAAGACTGATGGGTGGCCATTGCTATGTCATTCATACTGTGCCAGTAATCGTATTGAAAACTGAGCAAAACTTCTGATGTGCAAGTCACTTCTACCAGCTCACAGGTTCTGCCCACCACATGCTCTCTATTTTCAGGTGTCAAGTTCAATGCAGTTTCTGTTGGGGGCCTTTCACGGTCAATGGTGTTATGAATGGGAATGTCTACTGTTTTCTTTGTATCAGCACGTAAAGCAGGCTGTTGGAGGGACTAGATATTTCCCCCCCTCCAGTAACACAAGGGGTTTAGCTGAACCCCTGAAAAGCTGGGAGACCCCCAGTGGAGGTCTCAGAGCCATTTCAATTCCTCAACGCTTCCTACAAAGCATCTCACACCACCCATTTTTTTGTTCACTTCCCTGCTTGCCCTGGAATTCAGCCTCACGTAAGATTTTAAATGGAGCGTTCAAACCAACTTAATACACTACTTTGACAGCTTTCTCGTATAAGTAACTTTAAGTAATCCTCAAGGCCCAAGTTTAAAATGTTTGTGCTTCCCAGACTATTGTAACCAGTGTGGGATAGTTCAGGTTCAAGGTGATCTCTGCAGTGAGCAGAGAGAGGTCAGGGTGAGAGAAGGGTTAAGTGATTTTGTTTGGATTTGTAGTATTGTGCACTGGCCCCTCCCCTGGGCTCGGCAGGGCTGCCTTGGCCCTAGGGCGTTATAAAAAGGCCTCCGAGCTCCCCCTGCTCTGGCATAGAGGCTGAATGTCTGCAGGACATGCTTAACGTTTGTCTATCCATGTTCTCCCACTAACCACCAGCAGGGTTGGCACATAGATGCACAGAGACTGACGCGTTGCTCCACTCAGGAGCTCTCTGGGACTGAAAACACAGCATTCAGAAAGCAGCACGGCAGATTATTGACAGTTAGCAAAGCGGACTCTTAGAGAGTTACATGTTGAGCGGTTTAAGTGCTGTTACGTTTAGTTTTAGAGAGGCGGTTTCTGTTCGGGGGCTCGTTTTTGTAGTTTGCTCTGTGTTTTTGTTGACCAACTTATAGGGTCTCAGTCATAGTCGTTATTGAGGAGAATAAACATCACATCTTTCGTTCACTTTTCATCCCTCCATTGCTTAGGGGTTGCTTTTTGACTTTTTGGCCGCCATGTGGGAGTTCCGGTCCATGTCTTTCTGGCGGGCAGTGTTCGCCGAGTTCTATGGCACCATGTTCTTCGTGTTCTTTGGGCTGGGGGCAGCCCTGCGCTGGACCACTGGGCCTCATAATGTTCTCCATGTCGCCTTCTGCTTTGGGCTGGCAGCTGCCACCTTCATCCAGTCCATTGGCCATATCAGTGGAGGACACATCAACCCGGCCGTCACCTTTGCCTACCTGATTGGCTCCCAGATGTCCCTGTTCCGTGCTTTCTTCTACATCATTGCTCAGTGCCTGGGAGCACTGGCTGGTGCTGCCGTGCTCTACGGGGTCACACCCACCAACATGAGGGGCAACCTGGCACTCAACACGGTAAGATTACCTGCCAGCCACTGGAACAAGGAACAGCCTTAATGCTTCATATCCATGTTACCACAAGTAAACACAGACTGGCTTTTGAGTCCTATGTTACACATGTCTTACGTTACATTTGTACATGTTCCTTGGCTTTTATTAAAAATTACATTAAGAAAATAAAGTATAAATTACAAGTTCTGGAATCCTGGCAATTATGCCTCAGTCATTACAAATGATTATTACACAGATTTTTAAGTCAAAACATGACTCATGGTAAATTATCTCTAAACTCGTCAAACTTCTGTTTGGAAGAATGCCAATATAGATCTAAAACAAAAAAGATAATCTCAAGTGAAAAATCACAATATGACATAACGTATAAATAGTTCTGTGCACCTACATGTTACCAATACAATAATTTGTAGGACATGTATAGGATAATTCAGAACCATGTTGATTGTGTGTTAATAGATTATGCACTCACAACATTTAGCCCATCCCTCTTTCTTCTTCCATCCCATCTTTTGCTCCTCTCGCCTCTTTCAGCTGCAGCCAGGCATCAGCCTGGGCATGGCCACCACCATGGAGGTCTTCCTCACCCTGCAGCTCGTCGTCTGTGTCTTTGCTGTGACGGATGAGAGGCGCAACGGACGCCTAGGTTCTGCCGCCCTGGCCATCGGCTTCTCTGTGCTCATGGGACACCTCCTCGGGGTAAGAGTCAATCTAGAGGGCAGCGGATGATTCAGTGTCGAATTTTGGAAACGGCTCACCAAGTTCATAAAAAGCACAGAGCTCAGGAAGCAACATTGTATGATGTGCGGTTTGTCATCGATCTATCAGGTCCACAGTCTAAACCCAGGACTACTCTCCCTCTCTCTGTCTTAGATGTACTACACTGGAGCAGGGATGAACCCGGCAAGGTCCTTTGCCCCTGCTGTCTTGGTCAGGAATTTTATCAACCACTGGGTAAGAGGCTTTCTCCAGAATGTGCCAATTAGCACCACAAGAGGTTTAGAGTTCATGACAAACCATAGTAAACTGGCGTATTTGACCTCACCAACACATTCCGCTCTCTGTCTCTGTCCTCTCCTCCTCCTTTAGGTGTACTGGGTGGGACCCATGATTGGTGGTGCCATGGGTGCTCTGCTGTACGACTTCATGCTGTTCCCCCGTGTGCGCGACCTTTCCGAGAGGCTGGCCACACTGAAGGGCAGCCGGCCCCCGGAGGCCGAGAGCCAGCAGGACAACAGGGGAGAGCCCATCGAGCTCAAGACACAGGCCCTATAAGCCTGGGGAAGAAGATTGGCTTTCTGACCCCCATCCCTCACCCCTCACCCCTCACCCTCAGCTCCCAGTCCATCCTCCACCCACTCAACTAGCATACACACATTTCTGCACACATACCTCTTCCCTGCCTCCACATATGCTACACTTATCATAGATCCCAATCCCTCAGAGTAGCTGGACACCTTTGTTCTCCTCGTTCTGTATCCAAAACTGGACATACTGAATTACAGTGAAGGGGCAACCAAAGCCCTGACCATCTCTCCTAACCCCCCCTCTACTCAACCCCCCTCCTCCTACTCCTCCTCCTCCTCCCCCCCTGGACTGCAGGACAAAGATGGAGGGTTAGAAGAAGACTTGCCACTGAAGGAAGCACCCTGTGCCCTGTGGTGTAGGGAGTCAGTCACTCCTGGCTGACCAGGTGGCTATAACTGCTCAGGACAGGGGCATCTCTCTCTCTCTCTCTCTCTCTCTCTCTCTCTCTCTCACGCTCTTTCTTTCTCTCTCTTTCTTTCTTTTTCTCTATCTCTTTTGTAGTCTGCTAGGAGTGAAGCTACAGTAGAGCAGTGGACTTCTGCATGCTTTTCCATTTTGATCCAGTGTGATCTCTCCCTTTCGTTTTGTTTCATTTCATGAACTTTGGGTAAATTATATGTACGTATTATACTTTACCAGGATTTATTTGACTCACATTCTTTTTTTAGTCGTGTGTGTGTGTGGGTGGGTGGGTGTGTGTGTGTGTGCGTGCGTGCGTGTGTGTGCATGTGTGTATGCTTGTGTGCCTGTTTTAATCGATCATTTTTATCTTTGACTTTTCATTGCCACAAACCTTTGTTTGTATCTTGCTTTGTTTTGTTTTTATTTATCATGCAAGCTTATTTTAGGGAAAGATGGCACCTTTCCCTGCCCTCATTGATATTGCAACAGTTTAAGTTTGACTCACAAGTTCAACAGATTCCATATTTAGAGCGCTCCCCTTTTTTATATATCAGATGCCTACAAGTTATGCCTTCAAGTCAAGTCTTTTAAAACAATTTCATTCAATTTAGAGTCTTTGTCTCATCTAGGGGAGCACACGCACACTCATATTTATATGAAAATAAACACAAAACACTAAACCATCTGGTCTTTTCTGAGCTCAGTCTTCAATGCAATTACAATTACAACAATCACAAACACTTGAAATGGTATAATTGCCACATAATTAACCTAAGTCTGCAGGTTTGTGACAAAAAGAGAGAGGAATTTATACAATATTTGTGTTGGGTTACATTTTAAATCAATTTTTGACTTTTGTCTTCAAAGCTTTGCTTTTATAGCAGCGGTTATTATAGATTCATGTACAGGTGTGTGATAGTTGATTTGCCTTTACTTTTGCGTAAAGAGAGAGCAAAACTGACAGGCTGTCATGAGGAACAAGCGTTTTCTAGTTGATTGTGTTCTTTGACATGACTGAAGAGTCTTTGTTATATCAACTCGAGGTTAGAAATGAAAGAGTGCATGAGGTGTAGTGGCTTCTTGCTGGTGTCGGCAAACACCTGGTGCCTTCTCTTTGCTACGGTGAGGTGGGTAGCTATTTAGAAGTGAGATAGTTTTATGGTACAACCCCCTCTCTGATTTTTGGGAGAAGAGAGAAGGTCATCTTGAGGCGACTGAAGTCTTTAGCTTGTTTGTACAGGGTGGTAAATGTGCACCTTTATTTTCATAGAATCTACAGAAGAAGAATGAAATTTGAAGGTGAAGCTCCACATTGGCCTATTATCCCCTCTCTCTTTCATCGCTCCTTCATTTACCCTACCTCCTCCCTTTGTTTACATGGCAGCCATCTTGTTGTGCTCTAATGAGGGGACAGCTAAAGCTGCTGGATGGATCAGGGGGACAGGGGCACTGAGACAACGGTTAGCATTTTGACATTTGCCAGAGCAATTATTGAACCAGACATGTAAGATGATTCTCTCTTTCCGCCTCATCTACATAAGCTTTTACAGTTTGATTTCCTTGGCAGTAGCTGAATAGAATTTCCATTTTAATGACTTATGTTGAAATTAGAATTTGTGTTTCTACTGGAAAAGCTTTGTGATGTACAGGGTAAAATTTTCTTCTTCTTTTTTTAAATTCCATGATTGTTGAAACTGGATGGATAGAAAATATAATATTCAAGTTATGCAATGTCTCCTCATTGGCTAATGGATTATGGACATTATGCCAGTTATGTTATACACCAATATGCTTTAATCCAATCGACAGCCTTTATGCTATAGGGCATACCTTCCTAATCACATTGCCATGGATTTATTATTTTTATATGTTTAAAAAATGCTAAAATTCTTGTTTCCATTCTTTTTCCTTGTCTGTTTTCTTTTAGACTGACTGTAGAAAAACACGGGACTTGAATGGTTCCTAACATGACAGACTTAAATTCAGACATAACAAAGAAGTGGGGGTTTATACAACTATTTTTGGGATACATACAAGTTATTTCCTAAACCACAGGGTTAATATACATTCATCAAAACATCTGCCAGTGAGATGCTGTTTCTGTGGATCTCAATGGATTTCTCCTCACTTTTCATCTGCAGTTGGGAGTAGCTGATCCATCCTTGTCTGTCTGCCACTGCTTGTACATTGATAGTTTGAATGACATTTCCCTCTATGCGCAGTGTTTCAAAATTTGCCGCTTCCCTGAAAGAGCTCTGATATTAGTCAGTGTTGATATTAACTTCAGGGAGATAACTCATTTATTGTAAATAAATTCACAAAGATATTTTCGATATTTTGAGAAAAATAGAGATTTTATTTGTCACCACGGTTGAAAGATTATATGGATGGTAGTAGTAGCCCAGGAGTGATTTAAGGTTATCATTCAGCAAACATACATTCAAATACTGGTACATCCAATAGACCCTTGGTCTCTGTTAAATGCACAACATCGATAGTCATGGTAGGTAGTGCAAAGCTTCTCTAAAATCACAAGTTGTCTTATGGGGAAGATTGGTTTACATTCAAATGAACTACATACTAAAAATGTGCAAAGGCCAAAACACTTATTGGCTGCTGAAATCAGATTCAGACTGAGCAGTGTGATTGAGTACAGATTGATGCAGATACTCCATCCCTGTCATCGTAATACTGTTCTCTACCCTGTAATCTTTTAATTACAGGGTATTTCTCCTTTTATCTACATTTTATTTTGGTCCCAACAGCTATTTTAATATTTAAAAGCTACACAATAGAAAACTGAAATTTGAACATTAACTTAATGTTTTATAAGACACCTAACAACATGACATTAATTGTAGTAGCTAGATGAAATGATACCTGATTTAAGTATTAACATGTAAGGATAAGGGAGGACTGCTTTGGAAATATATATTTTTGATAATTTCACAGTTTATATCCTTTTACAGACTGAAGACAGATACACTTTTGCAACATGGACATGAATATGAATATTCTAAAATACAAAAAACAGCTTTCATATATGTGGAAAACTAAACTGGAAAAATAAAAATCTAATTTAATCAAGAACTAGGGCTTAGTACATACCTAGGAAACTGGGCCTAAAATAATTTGCTGAGATTCTCAGCAAATTATTTTAGGCCCAGTTTCCTAGCGTCATGCCCATACAAACTGAGGGGGCACGTGCCCCCTCCGTTTTTTCAGATGTAGTTTTTTTGGCTGGACGATGAGTCTAGCACTAGAAACCAAAATGTCAGTGACTGACTGACTGACTGAGTGATGAAGTTACACCATTGGTCGGCTAGTCTGATGACGTCATCACATTATGACATCATCACATCGTGACATCACACATTATGACATCATCACACCGTGACATCATCACATCGTCATCGTGACATCATCACATTATGACATCATTACATCGTGACATCATCACATTATGACATCATCACATCATGACATCCGGACTTCATATTTCAAGAAACGAGCAAGACGTGAATAACGACAGACACCAAAGCTACTTTTCCCTACTAGCAACGAGCTATGGCAGTGGGATGGCGCCATAAGGTCCACAAAACAATACACCACAGTCCTCAACCTCCAATCTGCCCCCCTTCCATATCTGCTTTTCCAGCTCCAGGTGACTACTGTTGTGACTGTAATAACTTCATCAGTAATTCTATACAAATGTACAAGTAATCAGTATTTCCATTCCCCCCCCAACTTTACATGTTTCTAGATGAAAGAATGGCACTATGCCCTTATTTGGGCATAGTGACGTCAAATGTCCGTGACTGACTGAGTGACTGACATCATCACATCATGACATCATCACATTGTGACATCATCACATTGTTGTAATTGCATCATGCCCAAATAAGGGCATAGTGACATCACTAGCAGAGATCACGTGATTAGGGGTTGAGTCAATATGGTCCTCATTATTCCACGGACATTGCTTTGACAATAAATAATTGCTAGGCTG
>OMLI01020981.1:0-10225 GCA_900302605.1 Rondeletia loricata
TAACAACGGCAATTTGTTCGCGGAGATCTGTAGATTCAATTCGTCCATTTTGTTGGTGATGGATCTGGCGTTGTCGCTGGCTGGGTAGCGGCCGTGTGTGTGGTTGTCTCCTTAGCCTAGCAAGTAGGCCGGACCGGCATCCACGCTTTTGCTTCCTGTGTCTCCTCAGCTTCCGACGCCTGCCGGAGCAGACAACAATCCACGGAGAGCCCGGTGTCCTGGCTATCTCCTCCGGTATATTGTGAGTGCAGAAATTCACTCGTAACGGCCTGATGACGCTGTAATCCTATGATCAGAAGATATTGGCGGCTGTGGGTGGGATTCGCACGACTAAGCGTAACATAGGCGAACAGATATATAAACAAAAACACACATAAAGAGCACCGAAAAGGAGAGCGTCAAGCCGCTGCTTCTGAATGCAGGTCCCTCAGCAACAGGCTTTTTGCGACACTTAAAAAATATAACTAGCAAACTCTAGAGGCCGCTATAAACTACATATAGTAGCTTTAAATTTATACTGTTTTATATCCCACAGATTTTTTTTAAATGCTAGAATGAAACCCGAGTCATCGTGCCTCTTCAACAGTTGAGTGAGCAGAGTTTAAAGCGTGAAATCACATTGCAAGTCAGCCGAGCCAACTACAACAGTCTGTTTGCTTGCAGATGTGAATAGCAAAGGTTTACAATACTACTAGGAAGGACTAAAGCGACCTCTACTGGTGGGAGGATGGAACTGTAGCCACACACAACACCAGAGACAAGATACAGCCAATTAAAATGAGATATCTTTCCAGATCTGATCGGCCCTTTTATGAAAAGTTCCCTACATGCAATGTTCAATAGAATACAGAGCAAGGGGAAATGAATATCGCTAGGTTTTTCACATTATTAGATTCCTCTTCATCAAATGAATTATGTATGATCATTTTATACACGGACCTATTGCATTGTATTCCATCATGGACTGCCATTACAGCTACATACTGCTGCCAACGTTTCTAAAATGTACATGTCAGAAAGCTGTGACTGTAGGTGTATTACTCACAGTGGATTGGTCATAAGTATGCCCTGTTTTCCATGTGATTTACCCCTCATTACTGATTCAGTTGCTGAAAAACTTCTTATGTGTTTCTTATGGTTTTATGGAGGATTTTCACCATTTGATTTCACACAGCATGTAATGCAGACTACAGATGGATGCCCAGTGGCAGTAGCCTCTCTGTGCACGTCACTGGGGGGAAATACTTGAGCAGGACGTGGGACATGGTTGGTACTTACCATTTTGAAATTAATACTTGCACATCACTATTGTTTTGTGTGGTGTTATTTAGGGCTGCTGTTCTTTCTACATACATTTTCTGTGAATACTGATATCCATACAGACTGGAAAGTGATCAATGGTGAGTAAGAATTCTTCCATAAACACAAACATCTTTTCAATATGGGCTTGAACCCCGGAATCGCCGCTTGAGGCCATATTAAAAATATATTTTTTAAATGTCTTTATTGACTTCCAAAGTAAATCTAGAGGAGTAAAGTGCACAGTGGAGCTCTAAGTCGCTCTCCGCTCTACCGATGTCTGCAACCCAAAGATTTTCTACCTTACATATTCTTACCTCTCTCCATTAACCTGTACTATGATCCCTCAAAGTGTACTGTTGCAAGCTGTATTATTATTGTAAATACACTCATTAAGAAAAAATCGGGCACTCTATCACTATGCTTCACTCTGAAACAGAATGCAAAATTAGAGCAATTCTGAAAATAAAATATATTCCAAATGTCTTATTTTTGCCTAAATGTGAAGAATGAATAATATATTATGCAGTGTTTTGTCAGACAATTAATATATATAGCCCAAGTGAGTAAAGGGGATGTATACTTTGTCTTTTAATAGCAATTTATACTTTTACAAAAATGTCTTGAAATTTCACTCCACTTTGATAGAAAAGTATTTTGCGTAGGAAAAAAATGTTTGAACTAAAAATTTGCAAAAAGTCAATGGTGGATGGGGATAAATAATTTGTATAGCCACTGTATGGTTTTCAATGCTTGCAGTGACAAAAGAATGTCTGCCCACCTCCTCAGCACACTTTTTTCATTACTTTGCACATACTCATAGAGACAAAGACTGTTCAGAAGCAGAAGTGCCATGATAGTTTGCAATGCACTCTGGGCAAAAGGGAGCCAGTTTGAAGTGATCTCTTTCAGAGCTACAAGGTCAGAGGTCACTCCAGATCGCTGTAGATCTTGCAGTGCAGGTACGCTAGCTTCTCAGCACGGCTTTTCCTCAGTAAGGGAACCCACTCCCAATGGCTGAGCTCCAGTACCCTGTAGCCTGCCAACTTCAGCTGCCTCCTCTTCATGGCGTGAAGGCCCAGCAACTGCTGTGAGTGGTAGCAGTAGTGGTTTCTGTTGGACACCTGGATAGCTAGCTTGACTGTGGATTTGCCCCGAGGGGCACAGCTTAGGCTGCTGGGTTTGGCAAGAGCTCCTGGAATGCCACTGGTGAGGTCCAGCCCTATGTCAAACAGCCTCCCTCCTTCATCAGCTTCTATTCTGTGAAGAGGCGGCGGCTGAAATGCAGGAGATGGGGTTAAATGGTTTGTGGTACTGTTGGTATTTATTAGCCGTGCTAAAAGCTCATCAGTGAGAGTTACCCCTATGTTTATTCTCTCCCAGCCCTGATGAGAAGGTCCTGTGGAAAAGCTCATCTCGGGAGAGGATGTGACTTCGTGGGATGCAGAGTTCACGGGTATGGGCTGTCCGGTGGAGTCAAGATGAACTTCCAGGTCGATGGAACGTGTGTGGGGGAGAATCATCCGCTTCCATACAAACTCCTCTCCTCCAAGCAGATCTTGCAGTGCACATTCTGCCTCCCGAACCTCCGGTTTCTGGCACACATCTGATTGGGCGTATTTCCACAGCATCTCCGCCACCTCTTCCCTCAGTTCAGAAACCAGCCGCGGACCGGTCCAATGAGGCAGCTCCAGAGCCACAGTCCCATCTAAAGTGAACAAGTCTTTCTTCAGCTCCAGCTGTGTGGATTTCAGTGCTAGGCTGACAAACTCAGGGCTCAAGGCTAATGCGATTAGGTCCTCGGGGAGCTGAGAGACAAAGGCTAGGCCTAGAAGCCCAGTAAGAAGATGCTCTGGGTATCGCTGGAACTCGGCTTTCCTCTGCCTCAGGGCCTCTATAAGGCTGGGATAGAAGCTTGGGCTCTGACTGGGGAGGACCCCCAATGTGCCAAAGGCCCACAGCAGTTTGCATGAGTCTTTACTCCTGCAGTGTGACACCAGTGAGGGCAATCTCTCGGCCACAGCCATAAGGATGCAGTCATTGCGGTAATGCAGCGCTGAGCAGGCCAGCGCCACGTGCATCAGCCCCTGGACACCCATTTTTTGGGCCCGTTGTGGCACTTCCAGTGCCATGGCCTCCAGCCACACCCTGTGATCCAGGTAACTGAAACGCAGTAGTTTCAGCACGTTCACCATGGCAAAGTCACTCATCTCCTCCACCACAGAGTGTGCCTTATTCACAATGCGGGTCACTGCGCCCTCAGAAATTGAAGTCTGGGATTTAAAGAGCGCCAAGCACACAGCACCAACCTCCTCAGGCTCTAGTTTGTGCAAGTGACGCATCAGTAGCTGCTCCAAAGGACGGACCAAGTCTGTTGGGCACCGTCTACCCTCCCCCATGACATACAACAGTTGGACTAGCTCAGGGACACCCATCTGTCCTAGATACATATTGACAGAGTCATAGAGGTGCTGTAAGAACTGGGGGACCTGCCTCCCAAGGCAGCGCCACAAGTCAGCAGCTAACAGCAGCTGGTGGAAACTCATCTGGTTGGCCCTGCGGCTCAGCTCGGCCTCATACAGCCCAAGTACACTGTGGGTGGAGGGCAGGCCCAGCCACACAAACGACCGCAGCACCTCCAGCAGCTGAAGCTGAGTGAAGTGGTGCAGGTTTTCCACCGAGTATCGGAGGAGCATGACGAAGCGTGTGTCGCTCCTCACTGATGCCGTCTTGTCTGGGTGCAGGCGGCCAAGCTCCACGAGAAAGTGAGCCACATCAGATGGTTCCATGTTGCCCTTCAGAACGGTCACTTTGTGGAGCAGCAGCAAGGCCTGTCCCCATTGGTTTGGGAGAGGCCGCTGGGAGAGGTCAAGGGTCATGGAGGCATACTCTGTCCGGCACTTTTGGAAAGCACGTGTATCGACTTTAACATCTGGCGGTATATGTTTTCTGCGGTACTGTGACAGTGATGGCATCTCGGGCTCAGAGCCTTTGTCGAAAGCTAGGTCAAGTAGTGTGTTTTTGGAGCTGGAAAGGCGCCGCGAGCAACTCACGCTATAGCGGTTGCTCTGTTGCCGGAAGGAAGGTGCGAGAGTGGAGAGACACTGCTCATCCTCATCATTATCTATTTGGCTCCGGGAGGCTCCAGAGTCCCACGTAGGGCAATGATATGAGGGAGGGTTGTAGTACAGCCTGTAGCCTCCTTGGAGAGCTGCTTCCTGGCGTTGCCGCACCACTCCCTTCCCGTCCTGCTCATCGGCCTCGGCATCTGGTTTGCCATGACCCTCGTGCAGGTGTCGGGCCTGTGCAAAATCCTTGCTCAAGCCTGGGAGATAGCGTAGCCTGGCCACCCGTCGATAGAGCACACAGGCAGCCATCCACTCGCTTGACTGAAAGAAAAAAGGCATGGTTTTAAAATACGGCTAACATCCAACACTCATTCATTCAACACTTTTTCCAGTACTTTTCATGAGGCAATGAAACGAGTAAGTGCAGTGTACAGGGGGCTTTTATTTTGAAGTTCAGCTTCCATGCGAAGCATGTTTACACTGAAGAGAGGTCTTAGTACAGAAACACACAGAAAATCTGCTTTTTTCTCTACTTAATTGTTGTTACATCCTGGTACGTCAAAGTAACTATAAGCAGTTTTTGGGGTTCAACTGTTGGGAGATTGTTTGCCCTCTCTATGTGTTTGTATTGGAGAACAGCGCCCCTAGCCATCTGGAGGTATGAAAGCTCAACAGTGAAGTAAGATGATATTTTGAACAAAATAAATCGTCATGGTGTCAAAAAATAGGACTACTTTCCCTTAAAGGTGAGGTTTCCTGCAGTAGAGCGATTGCAACCGCCTCCTTTTCAAAACAAGATACATTTTTATTTTACTTAACGTTAAATCCTAAATCATGCTCTAACAGACATGCATGCACTTAGCAAGCCAGCGTTGAACTGCCACAGTTTAGAATGGGGTCTGGCGTCAGACGGCATGTATTGGGGTGGAAGTGTCAGGCAGAATAAAGCGGGGCTTTACTAAAGTCAATATTACGTTAATATTATGTGTGTGTCCCGTTAAATAGCCGTCCCACTCACCTTCAGCTCTCCAGTATCCACTCACACACGTTTATCAGCAGTCTACAGTCATGCTGCGTCAAGCTAACACACATAACCACAATCATACAGTCATTTCGCCTTCAAAATAAAGACCTAAAAAATGTCACTTTAAAAAACGGAAGTGGTAAGATTGGGGCGTACAGAACAGCAGAAATGGTAAGATATGAGATGTAAAATATAAGAGATTAAATCATGTTATGCTGCATAGCGTGTCATGGTGGATACCTAATTTGAAGGCAAAATTGCCGAACTTCCGGTATCATATTGTTCCGGCAGCTTGACACAGCTTCCGGGGAGCCTCGCGTGACCTACAGCAGCTGGGCGGGTACAAACTTCGCGTCGGCGAAACGCAATTCAAAACTAAAACGATGGCGTCTATGCAAATGTCATTGGTATGTGCTTATGTTTAGCGCTGCTAACTTTACAAACCATTGAACGTGACCATCAATAATAAGTATAGATATTCTTCATAACAACATAGACCATGTTGGGTCTTATCACTGTGGTTAAAACAGGAACAATTTTCAATACAGGTTTAAATCATGACAGCAACAAGTATTTCAGCACAGCCTTAGTAACAGTGAAAATAAAGAGATATGGGATTGTTTGATGTGATTAGTTATGTTTCTGAAGGGTTTGTTGTAATTTTTCAGTAATTTCCTCTCAACCACACCTGTTTTTTCACATGTATGAGTCTTATTACACTCAAACTTGTATACAAAATATAAATAACTTCATCATGTAAAATTTCAACAGCTCTTAACTGACCTTGAAAACAGACTACAGCTTATTTTGAGCGGTTCAACACGAAGTCCACAATACTGTCGGTTATTATGGGGTTAAACGCGTCAGTGATTTATTGAAGCGATTGGACTTAAAGCGTAACTTAGAAATGTTGGGTTATAACCAGTGTAATATCTTAAACAAACCTGGCAGCTTCAAAACACATTTTGAAGTCACTAACTGTTTCAGCAGCTGTTGTAAGATAAGATAAGATCAACTTTAATGTCCCGAAGAAGGAAATTTGTTTTGGGCAAAAGTGCTACACACAACTGCAGTCTCTTCAGTCACATGGTCTAAATGGCCCATGGTCTAGAAGCCTTTCCACCCCACCAGGGAAAACATGTGCGTTATACAGTTAGAGGACTGCAGCATATTTACATCATGACAATAATACCACTACTGGGTTTATTTATTCACACACACAAAACAATCTGAGTCACCTGATATACAATTCTCACCAAGGAATAATGTAAAAGTGAATTCTCACAACACTAAGCAACTCAGTCAACCGTGATACTACATGTACTTTATTATTACCTGTATCTTATTATCTTCCCCTATTTTCTTGGCACTGTTCTGCCAATTGCTGCTGTGACACCTGAATTTCCCCTAGGGGATCAATAAAGTGCAATCTAATCTAAACTAATAGAAAAAATACAAACATAAAGACAAAATAAAGACTTAATTAATTACTTAATTAAAAATATCTTACGATAAAAATAAAAGCACACACTTACATATAATAATATTAAGTCACCAGATGTCACATTATACACATGACATAAAGATCAGACCTTGTGTGAATTCTCACCCAGGAATAATGCAAAAATTTGTTCACAATACATTAAAAACAGGCAAGCAATACATTATTTCTCTATACTATAACCGTATAAAATACTATAACCTTATAAAATACTAAAAAAATGGTATAAAGTGAAATTCAACTAAATAATAAAATCCTTCATATCACTATAACCATCAAAGAGCTGTGATAGTAACTTGACATTAAGAAAGGAGAAGAAAAATGATTTTATTTCGTCTCCATTTACACACAACAAAGACAACTGCAACCACAGACATGAAGACAATGATGATACGAACAGCAGAACCAGACGGGACCATGAGGAAATCATCTGAAATGATAAAACACAGAACAGCAAGGTATTCATATAAAACTAGACCTCAGCTGTTTAAAGCTAATAAAATGTCCATATCATGAATTTTGAAAACATTTTGAATCTGTGTCTCCCTGGTTTGGTTGATCTTCTGCTGTTGAACTCTACAGGTGAACCTGTTGGTGCCGGTCGTCTCCACGGTCACTCTGCTGCTGACAGTATAGAGTCCACCAGGACCTCTGACTGTCTCTGTAGGTCCAGCAGAGAGGATGTTTCCCTCACCGTCCAGCCAAAACACCTCAGGCTCTGGGTACCAGCCTTTAGATTCACACCCTAAAACCACTCCACTGCTGTCTCTGGTCATCCCCACTAAGCTGATGACAGGCGGAGAGACAGGAGCTAATGATGCAGATCAGAGAGGCATCATATTGTAAGTATTACATCCAATTTCTCAAACAGTGATGCTGCTGTTCCACTACAAATCCTTCAAAACACACACTCTCTGACTCACCAACAGTGAGATGGACGGTAGCTTCACCCCATACTGAGGGAATGAAGCATCTGTATTTCCCTTCATCAGAGAGTTTCACTCTGGAGAGTTTCAGTGAGACGTTGCCGTGCCTCAGTTCATCCACCACCAGCCCTGTCCGGGACGTATAAAATGGATTTTGGCCCTGAATTATCAGTCGACCATTTTGGCGAATGTAGATGTACTGTGGGTCCAGGTCAGATCTGGTCCACTCCACTGTCCTGGAAACGGCACTGATGGCAGGGTCAGGGTGACATGGTAGAATGACATCATCACCAGCTTCTGCTACTATTGGTTGATGCTGCTGCCATATTGACTCCCAAACAGTGTTCCACTATAACCACAGTCACTGCAAGTCACACTGCGAGCGTGACTAAAATTTGAATCTAGTTTCAGTCTACTGGTCCAGTTTACCTGTGGTAACTGGGAGGCTGTGGATGAGAAACAGACAGACAGTTGATACGACCAGACAAGGCGTCAACAGCTCAGTATAATGCAGTTAAAGCTTGTTCATCAGTGCAAAATATGAAGCTCTCATACAGGAATAAGACACTGGTTCTTTTGCTGTTGAGTTCAGTCACTCTAAAGCAGGGATGGACACCATGAGCCATGGAGGGCCAAGAGTCTACAGCAGGTGATTAGCTCCTCCTCTCTGATTACAGGTGAAATCACCTGCTGTAAAGCAACAGCCAGACCACATCAAATAAGACATGTGGTCAAAGTCCTCTGTAGCGTAAAACATGAAGAAAGACTAAAAGAAAAAGGCCATATTGTTTTATGTTATATTAATCTGAGTGACCATAGTCAATGAACAAATGAATCACAAATGAGAGGAATTATATGAAATTATCAATGACTTTATTCAATAGAAGTAAAGACTGAGTAGATCTGCAGAGGCTTTAATGTGATCACAGCTTTCTGTTTGCTTTGATGTTAGCTTACCTTGAAGAAAGTGTTCACACCAACCTTTGGACAATCTGCAACTTTATGACTTTGTAAACAGATAGACCATAAACTCAGTGGGCGGCAACATTTGGTTAATGATTTTTGGGAGAGCGAGAGCACAAATGCACTTTACGCTCTGGTGGTATCACCATTATTACAAAATACTGTTCAACACAAGAAACGTCAAAATGCTGCTGTATGTGTGTGTAACTAATGTAAATACTGATTGCATGAATATACTGTTGGTTTCCCCATATGCATTGATCTGATAACACAATACGTTCTTCCTCACTAGATGGCAATGTGGCTTTTAACCATACAAGCTGCAGATAACTGAAGAAGAAGATCCTCCTCTCTGATCATTGGCTGATTGCTGCCTACCAATAGGAAGACACACCTACATGACTACTTCTAATCCAATAGGGAGGGCGGTACGGTGGCTCAGTGGTTTGCATGTTCTCTCCGTATTCGCGTCCTCCCACAGACATGCAGGTCAGGTGGATTGGAGACTCTAAAAAACAAAACAAAAATTTGAGTCCAATATGTCACTCCCCCGCTTGCGGATGTAGAGGGGGGGCCAGGGGGCCGGTGCCACCCCTGAAATCTGACTGGCCACCCCAGATTTTCTGGCCTTTCATTGGGTACTACTACAGGTTGGGGTGGGGCAAATAATATCAGCACAGAACAGTGGCGGCTGGTGATAACCTGGGAGACAGCCTGGTCCAGGGGCGCTCGCTCGGTGAAGTAACCATGCTGCGCAGGACGGCGTCTCGGCTAGACCAGCCAGAGCGTGTTCCGGTCCCAGGCAGATGAAGCACCTGGTGTGGATATCGCCGACGACCGTCAGCCCAGCACACTGGCAGGGAGCCTTTAAAAAGGCTGTTGTGGTGGTTGCTGTTTCATCAAGACGGCGAGAGGTGGTAAGTAGGATGATCTTGAAAAGGAAGGTTCAATACGAGAGGTGTTCAGTCTCAGCTGAATTGGAAAAGGAGCCGAACCCGGTGGGTCCATTGCTTATATAGCATGACAGCTCCATCCTGATTGGCTGAAGCGAGTGAAGGCAAAAGATTTCATGCTGCGTTCAGGTGATATGGGACTGATCGTGATTACGAGATTCTTAGCAGGATAAACCGTTCAGTGAGCTTCCACGTCATAATTCCGAGTGGGGAACTCGGTATTCATTTTCTACCCCGATCTGACCGACTTGTTGAACTTCGACCTTTGTGACGCGTTCTTCCGGAAAAATATGCCGGTTACTACGATATTATTTTTGCGAAACGTTTATATATTGACAAAGTTAGGTAGGCTAACGTAAGCCATAAGCACCTAGCACAGGTAAAGCTATGTCCGGATGCAAGCCAAGGATTCTTCAGTACAGTATACAGCACAGTACAGGTGTTGTAGAATCCTTGATGCAAGCTAAGCTATAGAGCTCCATTTTGTTTGT
>OMLI01020985.1:0-20701 GCA_900302605.1 Rondeletia loricata
GGGTTGAATAGACGCTTGCCCGTTACAACAACAAAAAGTCTAAATTCCATTCGAAGCCGCTGATATGACCAAGGACATTCAGCCGAAATCTCCCCTGAAAATGCGTATGCTGGCCGGGGAAATGTTCAACAACCCCGCTGTTTTTGCTCTAGACTGATCACCGGGGGGCGTCTCCATAGCAACCCCTGCTGTGTTATCACAATGACATTTTGTGGAATGGAACATCGAGATAGCGCCTGACGGTGTACTTTCTTGGACAATTGCACTTAACCCAGTATTTTTCCGTTCCTGATCTTAGCCCAAAGCCGTCATCTCCATCCCCCTCCCTCCAAACCCCTCCCACATATTTTACCCATGTTTGAATGTTTTGTTTCCATGTTTTGTTGTTTTTTTGAATTGATAACACACACACACACACACACACAGACAGTATTGTGTTGTATTGTATTGAGTATGTATTGTATTGTATTGTTTCATGTTATGTCAGTCTGAGGACCACAATGGAAATAAGCACTTGTGCTTTATTGTGTTTTTATCCTCGGTGATATTTTGTTGTTTTATGTATGTATCACCAAATAAATCAAATCAAATCAAAAAAATACAGCAGGAGTGGGTTTTTCTTAAAAATTCAAAAACTAGAAATCTTTTGCCCTAAAAATGTTCTTATATGTAAGCTATAACAAAATGATCTATTAAGAGTCCAAGGATCTAAGATTATGTGAATTGCAGTTTAAATTTTATATTTTGAAATGAGTGAAGGTGAATTGGCCCAAACCTGGTGCACAGTAAGAGCAAAATAACTGTTACTATACAGACAATACAAATGCCCCTGTAATGGTGTCTGTGACCAGTTGATAATAATCAGCAATGTGATTTTTAGGATGTTAGTTTTCTAATGGGAGATTTTCCTGTTTCCCTGCTTTTGGGGTTCCTGATCACATTCCAGCATGTACAGGAACATGTTCTCTGTGTTTTGTGTACGGCATGCTAAGAAAGTGCAGAAACACACAGCCATTGATAGTTGGCTCTATACCCCATTGGACTGCACCAAATACCAAATCAAAGAGCACTGCAGAGCAAGGTGGCTATATTGATGTCTGGATTAGCTGGACCTCGACAGCAAAATCAGATTAGTATTTCAGATTGATTAGATTTTAAGTCAATGCAACAACAAAAAAATGTCTGCCTTGTTGTCATGTCATTGGGATGCTGGAATCTAAATAAAATTTTTTAAGAGAAAAATGTATCCTTATACTAGATTTGGTATTTGATATCTATAGCAGTGACCCTCGATGCATCTCATTTAATTAATATTTCACTTAAACATTTGTCCTTTAGTAAAACAGAACAAAGAATGCAAAATAGTTAAAGAAGAAAAGAGCAAAGATATCTAATATATTTCAATAAGTATACAAACAAAAAGAGCATATACTGTATACAAAATATACTACTATAGCACCCTCCTTATACTGACATGCACCTTCTTTTACTCAATCCATGCATCAATTGTCTTAAGGCTTAAAAACTCATAACATCCTTTCCTTCATCACTTCTTCATGATTAAAATAGTTTTAAAAGGTGAAATCATTGAGGGATTGTAGTCTATATTATATTGTAGTCTTATTTACCAGGATTCATGTGGCCAGTCTATTCCACAGTATAAGAAGGTGTTCCTAATATTTTGTGCACTCAGTCCATTTTAGAACTTCCTGTCTAAATGCCTGTTTTTTCATGTCGGTCTTCATACTTACCACTTCATCAGGGATAGGGGGTGATCGCATTTGTCTGTAGTTTAGGTGACACCGCAGGGAAAGCTAGAAGGTTGTACAGTTATCTCCAGGCTGTTTATTATGCGAAACCATACAACCAACTACCTCACACTGCAGAGCACTGGAGCAGGGTCATCGCTGGAATCTCTTCCACCACGCCGGAGACTTGTCTTTTTCCACCGTCTGTCTGTCTCTGTCTGTCTGTCTGTCTATCTGTCCCCCTCTCTCTCTCTCTCTCTCTCTCTGCCCTTACCTCCTCTCTCTCTCATTTTATAGAGTATTTCATATATTCATTGCACAGCTTTGCTACTTTTCAGATGAACAGAATCATTATGTTTTCATATATCTTTTCGGAGAGCTTGTATACATTTCATATATATATCCTCATCACTTGAATCAGACTGTGGTATTTCTCCAGTTCTAAGTGAAATCAAATATAACATGTCAGAAAAAGATGATGAAAAAAGACGTTTACCTGGTTTGCAGCTACAAGATTAAAGTGTAATACAGTGAAACTATTGGAATTATACTATAATCCCTGCCAGATGTAGTGTGCTAACAGCTGAGTTTGGCTAACTAACCATGCACCCTATGTATTTTTATGGACTTGTCTCCCTCTTGTGGGTAGACACAGAAAGTAGAGACGCCCTCCCCCCTCCTCCACCAGGGGCCAAGGCAGACCTTCACTGTCTCTGAACACAAAGGCAAGCACTTAACCTGCAGTTGCTTACTGTAGGCGTCTACCTGACCTACTTCGGCAACACAAGTGGAGCTTGTGGAATCTTCCATATCCCTGAACACTCAATTCAGCACAACTGAACAGACTTCATTGTTATTCTTAAGTTAAAGTCTAATAATCCTGTTCTGTTTTCATTTCACGGAACCATTAGTTACATTCCAGTATTGTCATGGTGTTTGAGGAAGGTCTATATTCAGCTCAAGATATTGGACCACAATCCTTCTTCCAATTATATGATACTGCCAAAGGTATGCAAAATCATATACTTATGGGAACATGAACAGTCCTGAGCAAAGACGTGACTGAACAGAGCTTGATTCAACTTATTTTGGACATTATGCATCCATTTAGAGGGGTTTTAAGTATCTGATAAATAATGTACATCTCAAATTAAGTTCAAATATACTATTACTGCTCAGGTTTGGCGCTTCTCTCAGTGCTGCATTTACATATATTTCTCAAATAGTCGTATAAAGTGTTGGTAACCGTTTAATAAAGGCAAGAATGACCTTGAGGCTGTGGATTATCATCAAATATCATCACCTAGTGTTACCTAACAAAATGGTGACAATGTTGAGCAATATGACATTGCCTCTTGGTCATTATAATAAAAAGAAAACTCTTATTTTGTATTTTTAGACTGGAAAGACAAATGTATTTATATTATTTTGGCTAGATTTTTGTCCAGGAATGGCACAAGATTTCTCAGCACACTAAGAAAGGATCGGCTGATTTGCACTTTCTATTAAGGTAATGTCGAAATTGGTGCATCGTAGTACAGCTCTCCGTGTAACAAAAATGATCTAATGGGTCAGCAATTGGATGACAATTTGGAGTAACAGCACTATCAAGTCAATCTCCCTCATTATACTCCATAAATAATGGGGCGCACCCAGACATTCGACATCTAACTGAGGTGGAGATCTCTCATTCTCGCAAAAGCAGCAAATTGGCTGTTGTTAGCAGTCAATGGTGGTGTTTTGACACTCCTCCTGTGTGCCTCAAGGACTCATTGATTACTTGATAGCTGCTGCACAGCTGAGTTGCTAGGCCTCCTATTCAGCTTGGTCAATGCACCAAAAATACAACCTTCAAGGCTGAGGTGACTGGGGCCTCACTGACAAAGCTGGATTCAAACCCACAACGCTGAGAGTGGTATATGCCTTAGTCCTCAAGAAATTACTTTCTCTATTGACCAGCAGGTCAAGAGAAAGCACCATGGGTAACTGTATATGAATGTCTACTGTATTTACCACAGGTAAATGTGTGTACGGTGATGAATGGCTGTGTTGGGTCCTGTTCAAGTACTCTATGGGGATAAATGCCCACCAGAATCAGTCTCAACTTGTGATTGTACAAATTACTTGACATTCAACCACTACAAAATGAAAGATGAGCAAAGTGAGTGCAAGTCTCAATAGGTACAGCACAGTTTGCTTAATAGAGACATAGCTGATTTTTTTCCCTTTTTATACTTATATTGGACAGCTTCCAAATGCAAGCCCATTCAGCTCGCCTCTCTATTCCTCTTTCCGCTGCCCTCTGCCATGCTAAAAGCCCTCCCTCCATTTTCTCTCTTTGGCCGTCCTCCCGCTTCTCTAAGTGCCTCTTATTTGTCCTTCATCACCAAACATTTCAGGCCTCAAAATCTTTCACAAGTTTCTTTTTCTTTTTTCCTCAGACAATCTCTCTGTTCATACCAACTAAGTCTCCCCCCTTCATCCCCTTGATTCCACTCCTCCCCTTTTTAAATCTCTCTCATCGTCTCATTCGCAGTCGGATCACGCATGAATGCGGCATGGTTGTGCCAATGCCAGCTCTTTGCCAGTCTGCCTGGCTGTGTTTGTTTGCCAATGTGACTGGTGGGAAGCCCCAGCGCTGGATGCCAGGGCGGTGTATAAGCCCAAACCCCGGTTGGTGTGGGGTCAGGTGAAGCTTTGTGAGGATTACTGTTCACCCTCTTGAGTGAGCAAAAACAAATTAATCATGTTGAAACAAAGAACATATCTGGGTACAACTAAAATCACCAAGCTGTTCGTAAACTTTAAAATAGTTGGAAACAGGTAGTTCTGCCAGTGCCTCGAGATTATCCAAAAGGCAGTTTTATTGTGACATTATTTCATGATAACCCATACCTGTCATGACATTTCTACAACTCATGACAATGTGTGGCCTAAAGTCAAAAGTTAGTTTACTAACTTAGAGGAAAGCATAATAGCAACAATAAAATAATGTCCTTGCTGAACTAGCTGGCTAGTACCAAAGTGACCAAGAGGAGTAGGATTAGTAATGCAACAAAACATTTAAAGCAGCTTTGGTGCTAAAAAGGCCTAATTATGTATATAAAGTTAGCCAAAAATTCCTTGTTGCCAGGTTATCACTAGGGATGCAACTGCGAGATTTTGATGGTACGATTCTAGTGGGAAGAAAAATCACGGTTTCGCAATTATTATACAGTAATTTATAGCACTAAGGATGAGGAGTATTTTATAATGAAAGGTTTTACGACATTTTTCACAATATTTATTTTGTTCATGCAAAAAAAGCATGCATGCACTCTATATTAAAAACATTTAAATACGCTGGAAAAAAGTATTTTGCCTTTTAGAATTCACAGTAGTTGCCTTTTGAAAGCAAAAAAATAATGCATAATTGGACTTAAGTGTAATAGGTTAGTCTTTTACACCTAGCCTATACTTGGAAACTGGTTAATCAATACAGATGGGAATAATCGCACCAAATGACCCGACTCACAGCCCCGCAACGACTAGAACACACTGATGAGAAGAAACGCTGGAATACTTTCTCTTTGTTTGGACTATAGATTACAGCCATTTTGGTGAGCTTTTCATTTTGAGTAATTGATGGACGCTGCAATACTCCCGTTCCTGCTTTGTTGACGTTGGCTTACGTTATATTGAAACCAATACTTGGTTGATTGTAAGTGACAATTTTATATTTTATCCCCTCCCAGCTTTACATTTCATTAAGCAACTTACCACCGAGCTAAACACGTTTCAACTTTCTTTTATCACCTTGACTTGAGCATGCAAGGATGGATGGTGATCTGGAAGATGCTGTAGCATGTTAGATGTGTTTGAGTCTTTGGCAGCCACTTTTTGTCGGCATGTTTTCAAATTGGATATCAACCTCCTGGTCATGTTTGAGGAATCCAAAATACTCCTACACAGCTGATTTAAGGTGCTTTTTGATGAATTTATGGCTGGGATGTTGTCTCCTCTCTGTTACCTAATGTAGCCCACACAAACAACGTCATTCACTGTCGTGAGAAGTTTTGACAGGCGCAGTCTCATGCGAACGTGAGGCTGCATTCAAGAGCATAGAACTGTTTAGATACCGTAGCTTCCAAAATGCTTACGGTTAGAAAACCGTGGCATTTTAAAGCGCGGTTAATAGTGACATCGGTTAATCGCTGCATCCCTAGCTATCACCAGTGGCCAGTTTCCCACAAAGCTAATTGAAGCCAATTTGTAAAATGATGCTTGCAAATACTGTGTTTAAATTAAGTGTTAGTAATGGTTATCAAAAGCAATAGTGACTTTGGGGCTGTGGATTATCATGCAGTAACTGTGTTAATCTTGCCTAACAACAACCGTGACAATATTTAGCAATAACACATTGCCTCTCTGTCATTATTGCAAAAATACTAAAAGTTGTATAATGGATTTTTAATCAAAATAAAAGTTTCAGGTTTTGTCTTAAGACTGTCTCCAGAGTTGTATGTGTGAATGTGAATGCAAAGGCTCTTCGCTGCTCAGGACACAATTGATAACACAGACTATTTTGCTAAAAGTTATTTTAAGAGACTAAATTTCATATCTGTAATTGACAGTTGAGGAACACAATTTATAATCGCCACATTCAAGTAAGAATATATTAAAGTTCTTGGTTGAAAATGAAATAAAAATCAACTGAAATGTATGACATGAAAAAGCAGCTCATTAGTCTATCTATATTAGTCATCTCAACTGACTGGAAAAAGAAAGAAATGCTGCAGTCGTGGAAAAAACACATCTGCAATTTTGGTGCTTGTCTTTATCTTAATTGAATTGAAAGTTTACATGGCCATTTACATACGCAATATATACATTTATATATTGCGTGAGTTTCATGACCTTTGGATCCTTGACAAATCCATCTCAAGATTTTGAAAATGGGCGGCATAAAAAAAAAAAGCATTATGTTCTTCATTCTTGAATAACGTAACTGAGAAGATAACTGAAATCAAATACGCATCTGTCTCCCAACAAGACATTTTTGTCAATTATAGAAACCATTTTTCTTTACAAAAATACACACAAAAATTGCTCAGGTTCTGCTGTCAAAGATAAAAGAATGTTCTCAGGTGACAGCTTCACCATTCACAGAGAGTGATGACTACTTTGCACTTTTGATGGCACACAAAGACAACAGTACCACCCAAAAAGCGTAGGGGCACAGAGTAGCAAAATCTGCCCAGCGACAGCAAATAAACAGTTTAACAGAGTCTTGAATCCATTGCCAAGTGCCACCTGCCTTCAGCAAAGCAGAAAAACAGACCAGCTCAACTGGAATGCAGGACTCAGACAGCGGTTCTCAAACTCAGGGCCGGGGACTGGTGCTGGTCCATGGGATTTCACTGAGCGGTACCTGGTCTGTTTAAGTGAATGTCAACTGCTACTTTCAATGTAAGGGGTTGTTACAGGTGGCGAGACAACTACTTAATGTGTCCACTTGACACAAGACAGGCATGTGGTAAGATCACACACACAAAATAAAAATAAAGGATAAACGGTAATCCCCATTAGAAATCACTGGGAGCCGTGTGTCCAGAAAACCTGAAATCCTGGACGAAAAAAACCCACCTCCCAAACAAAAAAGATGTCTGGTCTCCGAGACCAAAATCGGCAAACAATGCTGGTCTAGGAGATGCATCTAACTTCACCAGAGCCTAGGGCAGGTGGGGGCATGAACCGTACAGTTGAGATCGTGATAATTTATTTTATATTTATAAAGATTTATGAGAACCATTTATGCAACTGTTTGGAGTTTGGGGAGCAAGACAGAATGCTATGGCACCCTTGTCCCCTTCAAAATTGGGTCTGACTCCCTGCAGTGAGATCAGGACTCAAGACCACTGAGGATGCTAACTTGCCTCTTCAGTCAGATGACAACTTGGTTCAGGGCCAGGAATAAATAAATGATTAGCTCTCTCAAGATGGAATGAAATGCCATAGTGCAGTTTCTCCCAAAGCCCCCTTTTCTCTCTCCTCGTAACTTATTTACAAAGGCAGAAAATGTTACCATGGGAACACACTGCCAGGCAACCTCAATGGCTTGGCATGATGCCCAATGGTTGCTAGGGCACTGTTGTCAATGGCTATTGGGTTGTGTGGGCCAGTTTCACGGTGTGTGTGTGTGGGGTTATGCGTACCATGCACACAAGGTGAAAAAAAGTATGCACACAATGTAATGTTCATATTCCACGTGGGTCCAATATGTAATTATCTTAAATAATGTGTAACATTCTCTTTGAATGACCGTGATTGACAAGAAATGGGAAGCAGCTAGTTTGTTGGCAAAATAATTGACTTATGTTAATGAAGTGTGTGTTTGAGAGAGAGAGAAAGAAAGAAAGAGTGCAATTCCATATAGTACATGTAAAGTACATGGTAAGAATTACTGCAAACACAATGCAGTGGGCTGATTCCATAACCATGCAAGCACTTATATGGGGTTCAATATGCAATTATGTTGAGTAACATACATGATGGCTCTCTGATTTGGTTTTCTTTCAACAGTTTTGTCTGTGTGCTTGATTGGTAACAAATGGGAAGTAGTCCGTTTATAGTAATGGGGATATAACCATTTTGCCTCAATACATTGTCAATCAACAAAATACTATGATGTGAATGAGGGAGAGAGAGAGAGAGAGAGAAGAGGAGAAGCTGAGAAACACATGGCGATGTTAGTCTCTCTCCTAGTCAGAGTTGAAGTTCTACATCACTGGCTCTGATCTTTCTCTGAAACTTCTCTGATGTCTCTTTCTCTCTCTCTAGCTATTTGCTCTCTCTTTCATTTCAGTTAGATTCAAAAGGCCTTTATTTGTATGAATGGGAAGAAACAGATGTTGCCGAAGCCTTTACCTCACAACTGGGGTCTAGTCAAGAGAGTTTTCCCATAGTTCCCGCTCACTGGGGAGTTTCCAGGGTTGACCACAGCATTCCTGAAATCAGCAGAGCATCATGCAGATTATTAGCACAGCACAGGATAGGAAATGGAACATCAATATACACATTCAGCCATAAAGTTGGAATAAATAACCAAATAAAGTCAACCATCCAGACATAACCATATCTGTGCTTCCATCCAGGCTCATAGTCTAGTGCCATTTCCAACTGAAACCAAGTGCCTGACATCTACCATTTAATATTGTGAGGGACCCAATTATAACATAATACGACAAGATAATTAAAACATAATGGACCAATCCCTGATCAGAGAATGAGCACTCAACAGCAGAAAGGAATGAATAGAAAATGCAAACATTTATGACGGAGGAAGCATCAAACAATGTCTGCAGAGTATGAAATGGATTAACAAAGCGGGACATAAGGGGCGAGAATATTGTGCCATCGACAAAGAATGAATGGAGGGCGGTACAAAAATACATGCAGAGTAGAGATCGTTAAAGACAATGGTGATGAATAATACATTAATAATGCTGGAAAATACAATCCGACATCATAAATTAAACAGCAGTGAGCCAAACAAACGCAATAATTATGACACTGCAACACAATGAAAGACAACAGAGATGGAGATGCGCGAGTGTGTGTTGGTCTGCGCTCATTAATTCCCATATGTATATGTGGGTCCCTGTGTTCCTGTCTGCATGCACTTAGGGAAAGGGTGTATTGCCTGCGGTGCATCTGATCTAACACTACCGGGAGGAAGCACGGCCACTCCCCCCTGCTTCTGTTTCCCACCCCTTTGAACTGAAGCCGCTGCTGGAGATGCAGTCTGACTGAGCACAGCGTGTCCTAAAAGGAGGTCAGAGGGCAGGACAAACAGTCTGGCGTCATGGCAACTTGATGCCACCAACCAAAAATTTGGTGTGGGTGGTGGGGCCGTAGGAAAGGTTGGTCAACCTGTCAGGGCTTGCCATAGCCAGCCACTCTGGCAGTCAAATTAAACATTGAGCCTTAAATATACTCAGTGCTCATAAGTCACATTTGATTTCTGCATAAATGTGAATGTTTTGGGTTTGGCTCTGGGCTTTTAATGTATCCCATTTTTACATTCCTACAGCTGTAATTGTGTCGCCTGCCAGTGCCAGCCCTAGACTAACTGTTTTCATCTCACTCCTGAGGTGTTGGATCAATATGGAATCCAGGCTCCTTTCTACGTCATTAGCTTGTCTGATGCTTGAGGAGAGTCCTCTCTAAACCTTCATGACTTCAACCTCTGAAATCTCTCTGACTGCAGATGAAGAGTGTGTGTTTGCAAGTGTGTCTGTGTGTGTTAACTTTCAACTGCAACTGAGACATATAACAGGTGTGTAAATGGATGTTTCTCCCTCTTAGTGTGTGTGTGTGGCATGAGTGTGCGAGGTTTGTGTGCACATGGTGTGTGTCCTTGTGTTTGTTCAATGCGGCAGAGGGTGGAGTGGCAGATCAATAGGAAACAAATGAATTCAGATCAATATTAAGCCAGGGAGTGAAGGAGAGCGAAGGAGAGATTGAAAGCGAGGGAGTGGGGTGATGCACCACAGAGGAGGAGGGGTGGTGGGTTGGAGGGCTGATGTGTTACCAGTAGCACACTGACTAACTGTACACTTGGGAAAGACCACTCATTTCTACAGCCAAAACCTCAGTGCTTTGAGGTTGTTGACAGTTAAAATGGATGGTTAAGCGAGGTAGGGAGAAAACAGAAAGAGACGTGAGCGGCAGGACACTGGAGACAAGTCTGGCATTCCTGCATTGCCAGTGATATTCTGTTTTAGTGGACAGCAGTAATGAAATGAGAACGGAGAATGGATACACATATCTCTATTTATTTTATTTTGTTTTATTTATATTTGTATTTTCATTAGGGAAAGCCCTTTGTAGTCCATGCTGGAAAAGCACTACCTGCATATAATAATTTGTACATAGCCTACATATCACTTTTTATTTTAGAATAAATTTTTTCCATCCACTCATTCATTTGTTTTCCATGTTTGTAATATTTTATGCCACTGAGCATCGTTTTGATTTTGCATCATCATCTTATTATTATTAGAGTATTTTAGTATTACATTGTTATGGCACTGTTTCTCTCTGTATTGTTGCCACAGACTAATTTGGTGATGACTGAGGCAGGTAGGTCATGGCTGTGCGTCACCTATCCTTGATCTCTGATTTTAGAGCAGTGACATCTGCCGCTGTCTGGGAGAAGTGGACACAGCAGCGGTGGGCAAAGTGAACTTTGACCCCTAAATTACTACTCTATGCCTGCCTAAATAGCACATCTCCCTCTCCCCAAACTCACGTAATAGACCAATTTTTATTAGTAGAATGTGATAAGAGGAAATCTTGAGCCTGCAAGGATTACACTTTGACCTTTCAACTTCAACACCCAGCTGGAGCTTGACATCTATGACCAAACCTGAGAGGACCCAATTGGACCCGATGGGTTCAGTTTGGATTGGACCAGACGTCTTACTTCCCATTTCTCACTTTCACTCCTGGGTTTGGGATGGACTCGGGTTCAAAATTTTGGTTGAAAATCTATGTTATTTAGACTATTATTAAAAAATCATTAGCAATTTCAGGCTTTAGTCAGGTTTGGGCTCACAAAAAGCTGAAACCCTCAGGCTTGGTTCGGGTTTGTACAGAAATGTCTCCAGTTTGGGTCAGCATTGTCTAAACTGTTCAGGCCTGAGTGAAGCTGCAGTCCCTGTCTACCTAAATAGCACATGTAAGGTCCTCTGCTGAAATATGATATACCAATCTATATTCGTCTAGACTGTGATAGAGAAATTTTGAGTCCCCAAATATTGGATTGAGTATCATATTCCTACAGTTTAGAATATTATTTTGAGCTGAGCAATACATGGGCAATGGATTACGGCAGTAATGATATCATCCTCTCAGTCTTTTATCTTCTTGAGTGCGTTTAAGTATTCACAGTATTTATACCAATAATGTAGGTTTCACTATATTTACATTCTATCCATTATCTCAGCTGCAATTATCAGTATCAAGCCTAATTACGGGTGAGATACATCATACCAGAGCAGTGTTTTCCGTCTATGCTGAAAAATATTTGAGATTCTTTTGCCTTGGAGTATCGCCTCGAAATTGCAAACAAGATTACTCGGCTTTGTGTATCTGCTCATCTCTCGGCTGTGAGATCAAAGCATTAAGAGCCATTTGGGAGACGAAACTGAATGGGACTTTGAAGTGAAAGTGGCGAAAACAAACACATGGGTGCTGAGTGCTTGTGAACGGGCACTCTCGATTTCCAACTCAAGGTTCCTCAGCTCTCGAGATGGATATTAATGACAAATCCCTCAATTAGCTTGGAGTGCTGCATCTATAGTGGCTTAGAGAAGATATGCAATATGTGATATGGTTTAACTGAAGAGGCTAGCTGTAGCAGTGGAGTTCCCAGAATGAAAACAATTTGGCCTTGTGAAAGAAGGACAGATGGCTGGTGGGGACACTGAACACCACTCATCTATCGTTAATATAAGCTGCCAAGTGTTTGGTGTGTGACGGGTTAAATTCCAAAGCCACTTTCATTTCACCTTGGAAAGTATGATCAGATTAGGTCCCAATATACAGATATATTTGCAATGGCATTCATTCCACCATTAAGCATTAATAAGATCAGCACAAAAATTTGTTTAACCACTCTTAAGTATGGCTGTTTTTAAGACTCATATTTACTGTACACTAGAGAATTTGGTCTGGAAGAGGGTTATATTGATGAACTATGTTAAAGGATAAGTTCGCTATTTTGGACCTTAGACCCATTTATTGTAGTTTTTCCAAGGCATTTACGATTGCCCCATTGACTTCTATTGTAGCCCAGTGAGAGCCTGCAGGAAAACTGTAAAAAGCTCAATACTGAACCGATCAGTGACATTATGGTCTCTATGTGTCAGGTTCATGGTAGACAGTCCTCGAATAGGGTCTAAGGTCCAAAATAGTGAACTTATCCTTTAAGTATCAATGATAACACCAAAAATAATTAATATCATCTAGGGCTGTGCAAATAAGCATGTGACATTTTATATTGCAATTTTAGCTTCCACAAAAAAATTGAATAGTCGTAGAATATTTGCAGTGAAACTGTGAAACATCTCGCTTCACTTAGAACGGCCGCTGTAGTTGAAAATAGTCAAGATGTTGATATAAGATGCAAACAGTGCAGTAAAATAATTTTGATCCTCATCATCATCATGATCAAGACTCTAGTTGTGATTACTAATGGTTAGTACAATATCTAGCAAAATAATCAGGATTTTAATTTTAGCCATAATTGTATCATATATCTTATTGTCTTTTAGTTTCTCTGTTACACAGATAGCACTACTGCTTTATATGAATCATCATAAATCACACGTTTTGTAGCACCCAGTGGAGCAAAGAAGGGATTGGGCGAGAAGAGTATGCAGCCGGGGACAGCTGCCTTCTGAGTCAATCTATCACACTTATGTGGAAAATAATGTCCGTAGCAGGGAGCTGAGCAGTCGAACACATCACGGTCACTCATTTCACCCTTGTTGAGCTCGCACTATCATTTTCACCTTTGGCAATTTCCCTCAGTGTGAGCAGTTGAGAGAGCGAGTGACCATGGATAGAAACAAGATAGGGAGGGATACAGAGAGACAGATGTTGCGGATTAATTATACTGAGAAAGAGAGAGACATACCTGAGGCAGTGATGTAGAACTTCAACTCCGACCAGACAGTCTGTTCAAAAGCATGGAGAGGCTAACATTGCCATGTCTCTCTCTCTGAGCTGTGTTCCCCTGAGCTGTGTTCTGTGTCCCATCCCTGCCTCTCTCGATCTCCCTGCCTGTAATGCGCTTTGGCGTGTGTTAACCACGGGTCCCAGCACGCCACTGCCACCACCCTAAAGCCGGGTCAGTCACTGCTATTACTCACGTCTCACCTGCCAGGGCTGTGGGGGCTTGGTGGCAGGACACACACACACACACATACGCTAGGAATCCCATTAGGAATTTTTTGCTACCTGAAGTTGTTCAGTCAATATTGTCTCAAATTCAAGACTGTCAGGTGATGCTAACCTCAAAAACATCACTGTTTCATAAGCAACGGTCTTAAGGTGACCCGTAACTTGAACAGTAACCCATAATGCGCTTTAGTTTCATGCGAGCAATCATTTTTGTCATAGTAGGTGTCCGTTTCTGAAATGGTGAATATCTTGTTTTAGAATGAAACTCTTCACTTACAAAATAATTCCAAGCGTTAGTTTTAACCTAAACGGACTACCAGATGGGCGGGGTTTAATGTGACAGAATAATTCAGAGGATGTCAGGATGTCAAGTTGTCAATCACAGAAAAGTATGCTAAATTGACTTTTAATTCATTTAAAAAAAACTTTCTAGCATTCATTGTATTGTCCTATGTGGCAAACCACGGCCATCTGGCACCCAAGTAAAGTGAAACCACAAATCATGAAAAATTTGACCCAGGTATGGTTCAAGTACTGTTCACAATTATGGACAAAGAGTACAAAAGAACAACAAGAGGAATCACCATTGTGAGAAATTGTCTGCAATATATAGAGAATAATTTTGCATCACTCCATATTAACACTCGAAATTAACCTTGTTTGTACACTACTGTCACAACTTCACACACAATCACATTGCTGGTTGTTCCATTTAACACTCCAAAATTCATGCAAACTCTCGACTATGCATCAGCTGGCAGCAGCCAATGTGTCCATCCCTGCTGAAGTGTCCCTGAGCAAGACACATTGTGTAACTCTCTCTAAAGTCCTAAAAATTCCCCAAAATGTGATTGACAACTTCCCCCTGCACGAGGTATGAGACTGTGCATGCCCTACATGAAAGAGAGAAATATGCTTCCATTCAGTGAGCGTGTGTGTGAGGTTCAGACTGTGTCAAATCGCCCCATCTGCCATCAGCAGAAACAGTCCTGTACCTGGGGGCCTGTCTGTCAGCCAATGAGGGTGTGAGACTGTATGAATTCCTTCACCCAGGAGTACAGATAGCGGGTATGAAGGCGCTCAGCCTGAGTGGGAATGCACCTTATAAATCATACATGACCAGCATCACCAGGCACAATATACATGGCACTGCACTGCATTACCAACAAGCATACCAGTGCCATATTCACGAGCACACAGATACAGTACACGCAGTGTCTACATCTTTTATCTCTCAACCCCCACCCTGAGCACCTGCGGCACTGAACGCGCGAGAGAGAGAGAGGTGATAAGAAAAATGATAGAGGTGAAGGGGTGGAGAATGGACAAAGCAGACATAACAATGACAGAATAATGACGTTTGGAATATAAATACCTAAAGGCATGAATATTTGAAGAAGAAAAACAAGAAGAAAAAGTGCATGAGGACAAAGACAGACAGAGCGAATAGGCAGTGAGAAAAACATGAGGCAAAGTAGGACAGTGAAATAGGCAGCGTGACTGAAAGATAGACAGGGATAGATTAACCAATAGAGAGGCGAGAGAGAGAGAGACAGAGAGAGAGAGAGAGAGAGAGAAGGAAAGGGAAAGAAAGAGAAGAAAGAGAGCCAGAGACAGAGAAAAGGAAACTTAGACACAAGGAGAGAGAGAAAGGGGGGAGAGAGCGAGACCGAGACAGAGAAGGAAAGAAAGAGACAGAGAAAGGAAGAGAGAGAAAGAGAGAGAGAAAAGGGGGGGAGAGAGAGAGACAGGCAGACATACAGAAAGAGAGGAAGGCAGTGAGAGGGAAAGGCGCAGGGTGGCAGTGCGCATGCTAAAATAAGAGGCAGACTCTTGTCAGTGCAGTGACCTACTCACGCAGGACTGAGGAATTCTCCCTGTCGACCCGGACACATTCCTCCGGTCCTCAGACGTTAACCCATGCCACACCACCATATTGGTACAGGCAGCATTAACATTTCCCATGTTGAATTGGTGCTGTAAATGAATCTGGAAATCTAATACCTGACCTGCAGTTTACTCACAATGCGCTTCTTGACGGTGGAAGTGAACTGCTACAAATCTCTGAACAAACACATTAAACAAGAACGGGCATATCAGGTAAAGCGCACGGCTCAACCAGCTCTGCGTCAACGATCTGTGCGGCCCAGAGAGAATGTGTGTGTATGTGTGCATATGGCCCTGCAAAAACATATTGTGAACATATCAGGGCAAGAAGGGCTCTATTGTGTCACGGTGGCAGAATGTAGCTCTTATTCTCCTGCTGCTGGACTGTCTGGGGGCAAGGGGGTGACATCAGCACAAAGACCAAAATGTAATGTGAAGCATCTCCAAAGCTAGCTTCGAGGCTAGACCACAGGCCGCTCTTTATACCCATACTCTCTCACTTTTCAATAATGTCTGATAATCGGGACGTGACCAACAGATGACCCTTCCACTTGTTGCTTACTAAGATAAGTCACAGCCAAATGCGTTACACCAAACTGACTCAGATAGGCGTGCTCACAAAATGAAAAGATTGTCTGCTTGCTTCTTTTACGTAGACCCACAGCGACCACATATCTGTGAGGTGAATCACGATAGAATGAGTCAGGGAGAAGTAATTAAATTATTCTGATGGTGCATCGGCGTTTCGATCGGTCCAAAGACTAAAATGGCTGACCAAGTGTTCCTGACTGCTGAGTGCCATTAAACAAAAATCTGGTCAGTAAAGCACTTGATTCTATACAAATACTGTATCCTTGGGGAATAATAGTAAACAGAGGATCTGTTTATTGTGGCTCCTTTTTGAATAAAAGAAAACGTAAATACATCCTTACCCCAGAAGATCATCTCTTCAATGAAGAAGTACTGGTTGTTTCTGGGGTTCAATCTGAAAAATAGAAAAACATATCCTATATTTTTTTGCAATATCATTACTTTGAAAATGTCTGTTTATATGTAGATACTCTGTAAAACATTCCTTTTTGGATACTATTTCTGAACTGATAATGGCATATTTGTCTTTTACTTGTCTGTTAAGCTAGCCTGGATCCAGACCCATTCTCCATTTTAACTTGCATTTCACTCACATTCAACCATGTGACTATTTCACTTAGCCTAAGTGATTCAAACTATTTATATATATATATATATATATAAAGCTTTATTTGGCCGTACATCTATCATCATTTCAAGATCTTGTTAATCGTCCAGTAAATATGGTGCCTCCAATTCATGCAGCCATTTCATTGTGCTATTTTCATTTCACACAATGACTGTTAGGTTACAATACCAGCAATATTCAGTTGATCAGTTTCCAGTGGGAAAAAAGGCACAAATTAAAATGGCAGCTTGCATGGGAATTCCTGAGGTCTGTATGATCCATTAATGTATGCTGCGGTTGAATGTCATCAATTATGAATGAGAAACACAAGAGATTCACAGAAGGACAGAGCTGGTAGAGAACCATAGGAATGGTACTTGGCTGTAGAACCTTGAGTATTTCTACAGTGTATTGTATGGAGACAAGGCCATGCAGCCAGATATTAAGCTAGTTTTTTGCCATCCTCAAAAGGCTGCACATAAATCAATTATTAAATTAGCGCTGGAATTCTATCAGAGTTGAATGAATGAATGAGAAGTAAGTTAGCGACAATTTACCAGAAATTCCTAAATGAGGCAACACAGCATAGAGAAAACTGTTCCTGCTATAGGTTAGGTTATTCTACTTCCTCCATGATATTCAGCCTATAAGTGCCAGGCATTTAAGGCCATATGTGTGCATACTGTAGTATCCTTATGCACCCAGGGCCTCTTCCCCTTTAAGGCCCAGGTATTCATGAGTGTGTTGACCCTGCCAGTGAGTTCATACCATAAGCAGACCCATATAGCTTCTCCTCCCGAGCCCCTGATCAGGAGCCTGCTGAGCTGCCGCCTCAGTTATATAAGATTACATAACGCCAGGCCTGTTTGAGTAATATTTCATAACCTGGGGGTCCCACTACACTGGCATTGCTATCAAATCCCCTCAGGACTGGAATCAAAGGCGCTAGGTAGGTTTGGTAGTGTAAAAGTCAAACGACCAGGGCAAATCTGAAAACAAATAAGGGCAGTGGAGGGCAGAGGGAGGGGGAGGGATTTATCTCCCCTAGCCTTCCTGTGTCTTTAGCTGAAAATCCCAGACGTTTGGCTCCCGTACATTTTGACATCAAAGACTTTTCCCTTCTTCCCTTGAGAGCTGCAGTGGAGGTTACAGAAAGGTCGAGTCTTGGACGCTACTAAACAAAAGTGTCCTCTCCCCATGGCTTATCACAGAATACAGTGATGCCGTCTACCCAATAAATGTCATATCATTGTGTATTAATAATCAAATCACTGCATTAAGACACTGAACGTTTCTAGAGAACTAGGCCAGTAACTGTTATCTAAGTGTAACATCCTCGGCTAAACAATTAGGTTCTTTCTTACACTTTTTAAAATTTGTTTTATGTCTGGAGGCATAGTTGCTGAATAACCTTCTTTAACAAAACCTTTATTGAGAAACATGTTTCAAAAGAACTTCAATGAGCTCACTTCATTCACAGACAGACAGATGATGAAAAGATATAAACTAGGTAAAGATGCCAGAATGTAGCACACACAATCCAAAGGTGTTTCAAGGCTTATCTTTTATAACAACACACACACATACCAATAAAAAAATTTACACTACGGAGAAACACACACCCGTACAGATGCATGCACTCCAGTGAACAATCTTGGATACAGATAACAACTGTGGCAAGCACAAACAGGGTGATATACAGAAATAACAAGAGAGATAACAGGAGGCTGTGTAAATAAAAACAGAATAGTCAGGTAGATAACACAGAAGAGGAAAAAAGGAAAGCGATGCCAGGAGATATCTGAGGCCGATACTGCAGGAGGAAACGGTGGACTCCTATACTGGATGTAGCTTACAGCGGATGGACTGCAAATGGACGATAGAGGATTTGTGTCATATCGTATGCCTCTGTCTACTCCAATTCATCACTGCACAGCATTATGCCCACTGTACTTACAGTACACAGTACAGTAATGGATTCATATATTCTACTGCTGTCGATTATCTTTACATCGGAAATATATAACATTGGCACAGTAATCTGTACCAAAGCCTCTGTCTTTACCTGTAACTTCACCACATCAAACAAAGGTAATCATGCCCAAATACGCAGGGAATAAACATTTACAAACGTATTCATACCGACTCCACTTCCTTACTTAGCCCAAACCTATCTTTTGTTGATACCGAACCACATGTTGAACTATGGGTTTTGTCTTTACAGGCGGACCAACAGATAGATTGGGGTACCCGGATGAACGGATGGAAGATGGGATAGAGGGGGAGAAGCATGGGAGGAGCGAATAATGAAATGAGAGAAGGGACAACCCTGCAATACTTATTTTCACCCTTCCATTTCGCCTTATTGAAACACTTAGTCCATGTCTCATCAGGTATGTACCTTTTGTTTCTATATGTTTTGTAAAGGTACAACGTTGCACCATCATACCATCAATGTGAAACATGAAACGTGATCGTGCAAATCCACGCATGCGTAAGCAGTGACCAGCCGCCACTGCCGGCTCCCTTAACTCTACTGTATATCACACCCCCACATACACACACACACAGAGACACACATGCGTGTACACACACACACACACACACACACACACACACTCTTGCACTAACACAGAAACACACAGACAGACAGACATACACACACACACATGCACACACCCTGCCTCCTTCTTGTGCTAGCTTCCCATGTCTGGGCCCCTAAAACTGGGTGCGCTCAATGGTCCCTTTCCAAAGCCCTCATCTAAATGTGACCAGAGGTAATCCTTCAAGGAGAGGCAAAGAGAACAACATGCATGATAACCCACGATAAAGAGGAGCTGAAGGAGTAAAGAGAGAAAGACAGAGTGAGAGAGAGGTGGAGCGAGAGATGGGATAGACGAACAGGATGGGGGGGATTAGGAACCTAGGGAACACATTTTTCAAACAAAAAGAGAAGAGTTGAAAAACGAAGTGGCCGAAATGAAGGCAGGCGGGGGAGAGGATAATCTTCAGAAAAAGAGAGGCAGAAAGGATGACGGTATGAAGAGGGAAAAGTACATGTACATATACTCACAGATGAAAGAGGATGATCGAAGGAGTGATGAAAAATACTGAAAAAATTGGTAAAAAAAACAAAATCAAAGGCGACCACAAAGTACAAGCCAGAGTTCGGAGAGAAGTCAAATTTCTTCTCATTTTGGAGTTTTGTTTTTTTCTCCCTTTTCCCGCGATTTTGCCAATTCCTATCCAGCCGTCCCTCCTTCCTACTCTCTCCCCTACTGGTCCCCCTTCTCCTCTCCCCCTCCCGTTTTTCTTGCTAGTGCCGGTACTCTTTCTCCTACCTCTCTCTCGCTTTCTCTCGCTCTCCCGCAGAACATGCTCTCCATTTTCCCCTCATTCTCTTTCTCTGCTGTCCCCTTCATCTGTCCATTCAGCAGACACTTTTTTCCTTTTCTTCACCCTCAGCTCCAGGTTCAGCATACCGATAAGATTAAAAAAAATATCTAAACAGAGGTCAAAATTTGAACTGGAAAAAAACTAAACTGCAGAAGAATAGAAAAAAATGTTTACAGGAAAGGACAAGCAATTTGTGGCATGCAGTCTAATGCAGGGACAATCCACGGCCTGCGTTTTTCAGGGGCGCTGCGCAAACTAGGGGTGAAGCGTCTGTGTCTCATGCCTCTGTACATGAGGGTATAACCAAAAGCAAAAGAACAGCAATAAAGAAAAACAACAAAAACCCAGAGCTTGTAGCTCGTTGCGGTCTCTGGTGAAAGTGGATAGTAAGCGCGCGTGAGGGGAAAGAGTCGGTCCGGGTGTGTGCATGTGTGTGAAGAGGTGGGAGGGGAGAGAAGGGAGAGCCAGCAAGAGAGAGAGAGAGAGAGAGAGAGAGAGAGAGAGAGAGAGAGAGAGAGAGAGA
>OMLI01020996.1:0-11429 GCA_900302605.1 Rondeletia loricata
AGGCATCCTTTGTGTTTTAAAAACATTTCGCTTATGAGTTATTGATCCCGGAAATTCGAATCTGTGAATATCTTTCTAACTTTACCTAAGTGTGCAATAGATTGGACACATCATTTGTCAACCGGAGAACATGTCATAGTATCAACACACAGGTGGTGTTTGATACCAACTATAACATCATGGACATTGTCGCCAAGTGGCCAGGCGCAACACACAAACCCCTTTACAGTAGCACATCATTTATTTTCTAGGTTGAAGTCGCCGTCGGAGACCTATCCTCTATATCAGCCAATCACTGTGGGCATTCTGAGTAAGCTCGTTCATGAGACGCAACGTCATCCATAGCAACGACGTTAACCCCGCCCTCACTCTTAGCTTAGGAGTTCTCCGACTTCCTTACTAGGAGTTTGTCTTAGCAGCTTTGTGAATAGGTCCTAAGCTAGGACTCCTAGCTAATAGGTTTTAGTGAGACTTAGGAGTCCTCCTAGTGGTAAGATAAGATTCTTTGTGAATACGGCCCCTGGCTCCTTGCAGCAAACATTCATGACTTTAGTAATGGTCCACTTGAAGCGTGTGTGTGTGTTGTAAGTGATCATTTCATTTACGCCAAAGTTGCGTATTGCAAACCAAAGAATAAGGGTGTGTGTATGTGTGCGTGCATGGCATGTTTAAAAAAAAACAAAAAAGCATTACAAATGTGTTCTCAGTATGTTAAGTTTACATAAGCTACAGCAAAATGAAATTTCTTTTCATATTTGTGCTTAAAATACACTGAATGCATTGTTTAAAAAATGTCAATGAAATGTTTCTATGCACAGTTACTACAATATTCTGTAAATATATGTTTCAGGTGAGGTGGGATTTTGCACTTTGTTAAAAAAAAAAATGCTATGATATTGGGCTTAAAATATTTTAATGTTAAAAGTTTTTGATACGAGTGATTTTGAGAGGGGCCTAAATGAAATGTTAAGCAAACTCCCTAATAAAGACTGTTGAAATGTCCAGTTGTCCTTGATCACAGTCAAATTCAATTATGTAAAAAGTCACAAGTTTACATGACTTAACAAAAGTCTAATTAGAGGCAGAGAAGGCTAAACTGCAGTCAGCACTCTAGAGAAACCTTTTTTCCATAGTTTAAATACTTTCTTAAATCTTAAATCAGAACAAGGAACCAACAAATCAGGAGTATCAAGTGCCAGCATGTAATGTCATTTGACTCCAAAACTGGATTTTAAAATACATACAATCACTTCTCAGTAAGTGGTAGCTGCACGGCAAACAGTTTACAAAAAGAAAGACCTAGGAAATAATAATAAAATATTCATAGCCTATCACATGAACCAAGAATAGAATATAATATAAAAATGCTTTGCGCGCTTATCCCAAGCTTTCTCTAGATAGTCGGCAAATGTAAATAACTGTGTTCAAAGAGCCATTTGAGTTTATCTGCATCACTTAGCATACTTTTCACAGGCTTAATCCTTTTTTATCATACTAAATGTTCTGAGCTTATGTTTATATAATATATCCTCAGACCATTTTCTCTGATGTGCAACAGATAGGATATGTTTAACCAAGGAGATGTCTGCAGTACTTTTATTTTGAAATACATGATTATGTATTTATATATATATACACAACATAATTATAAATATAAATATATATATGTCAAATGTAGCTTGGTCACCAAACTTTCCTGCACAGTCACACTCAGTTTAAAGAGAACAACAATACTGAATACAGAGACGTTTTCTTTTTTAGAAATACATTTCTAGATTATTGACGCCCCATGTAATTATTCACAATCATGACCAATTAGACAATAAAACAAAGACTCCATACAATTATTGCTGTCTGTATCAGTTACTAAATTAAATCAACAATAAAATAAAATGGATCCTTAAGCGAATCTGAGTGCCAAATGCGATTCCCACCCCGGAACCTTTGTTCTGGGATGTTAAAACGACGGACAAAGAATGATGACGGACGAGTTCCTTCAGAGCTTGTTAGCAGCTTAGCATGTTTGGTGGAGGTTTTCATCCTCGGTAGATAAAACTGAATCATATCACAAACGTCTATTGTGTTTTTCGTTAATATACTGATAAGCAGCGCTTAAACTATGAATCCTGTCATTCGAAAGGTAACGTTATTTATGTTTGCTCTCCTATATGACAGAGGTCATGGAGCGATTATGTCAACTTCACTGTGTGTGTGTTTTTTTAAAGTCTGAAGCCAATGCTGAAGTCACCCAATACTGAAGTCACCCTTAGCCAATATTTTGTGTCTATATCCAATATTTTTAAAGTTGACAATTTTCATGCCAAAAGAATATAAGTATTTAGTGTTTCCTCCAGAATTTTATTTTGAGGTGTGACACTAAACCCCTCCACCACCTATTCAGTGGTAGGGAAACTGGGATACATTAGGTCTTTCAATGAAGAATTCATTCACAAAAAAAGCAGAATTGAACTATTAAGTGAATAAATTAAATGTGTCATCATTGCAGGTATTACAGACTGTTTTTACGTAGCTGTGGTCAGGGAGGAACCTCCATTATGTTGGCAGTGGACAACACTGACTGACTGGTTGATATCCATTTAATAAAAGGCCAATATCGGCTAGGCGTACTGCAGTAAGGGGCTGGTTTCAATATAGCTGGTAGTGCTGTCCATAATAATTGGCCACCAGATAAGCTAAACCATAGTCAAAAAAAGGTTTTGGGCCATATTCTATGTCCAGAAGATTGAGACTTTTAATGTAGTTGTAAATAGGATAGTTGACGCTGTCTTATTTTGTCCAGTTGCAGATTTCCTTCGCACAACATTCATTTGTGTTGAATCAAGCAGCAGCATTTTTACACCGGTAAGCCTTTCTTTTGCTTTTTAATTCTCAAATGTCATGTTGGTCTACTTAGGTGTTTTCTTTAAGGCTGTGATTATTTCAATCCTTAAGACGAAGAACCATAGAATCCCATTTAAAGAAGAACCCTTTTTTTTTTATCGCCTTATCTAAAAACTATGTTGCAAGTGTGATGTACAATCATAGTTAAAGACAGGAGAAGTTGTGTACTTTCAGGAGAAAATATTTCGATCAACTGGACAATTGCAAGAATGTAGACGGTTAAAAAAACTAATTCAAAACGGACCTAAAGGGACCGTAGTGAGATGCACCTTTTTACGAGCTTTTGTCTAATACCTGTTTTTTTTTAAAGGGCCACAGCATCTATCCAGCATCCTCTTTATGGTAAGGATTTAAAGACTAGTATGAATATTTATTGTGATAATATTCTTGCCTAGTATGAATTGCGTGAGCAAAACTTTATTCCAAACTCCAATAGGGATCCTACCCTGCAGTGTTAAACAGCTTGTGTTGCTAACAGATGTAGTAGGCCATATAGACGCATAGAGAAGCAGAGCTTAGTGGGCTAAACAGGCCAGAGAGGAATACTGTTGTCCTCTGTTTGTAAAATATTTTTTGGCTGCTCACTGCTATCAACAGACAGTAAAATCATAAAAATAGATAACTTTGCCATGCTAACAGACATGGTAGCAACACTAGCCTGTTAACTGTGCCCTGCAAATACCCAGATGTGTGGCATGTGTATACATGCATCGCTGTATTTGACTGGACGGTTGTTCCCTTCAGGAGGCGTGGCTCCTGTAAATGAAAGACAATACAGAACAATGCCAACCCATGGGATTGGGAGGTGGAGGCATCTATTACCTAAAGAAGCGGTAAGACTCTTCAGTGGTTTGCGTTTATATTGTTGGAATAACGAGCATCAGTGATTTCTGTGGCAAATCCTGAGAGCCTCTTAATGAGCTGCAAGTGTGAGTCCAAGCTAGGTAGAATATCTTTTGAGAATGCAATCGCAGAGTGGTCAGACTATCCCTTTTAGGGTCTCATAACATAACCCCTCATAAATTATTGTCTTCTTATGAAGATAACCTTTGCTAATTCGAACAAATATCAACTCAGCATTCTTACTTAAGGCGGCTTTTAAGATTTGTAAATGTAGCTCCTGCTGTTACAAAGCATGCAAATCAGATACAGTAATTCTAGTATCTTAGCTGATGTGTGGTTTCAAATAAGGGTGATATGTTTACGCTGCAGTTCTCACTGGGAACCACAAGATCTCAATTAAGGCGGTGATATACAGAGTAACCTTTTCAGCAACTCTTTTGGTGACAGTGCCTAAGGAGTTGCCTCAGTGTGTTATTTTAAAAACATCTTGTTGCCAGGAAATGCCTGAATAGATTTACGACTCTGTGTCTCACCTTGCTGCCTGTTGCTGGGATAGTTGACCACCTATATTACCCCCAAAATTGCCTTGTGTATTAACCCTTAGCCCTTAACACTCAATAGTTAACAAGCTTTGGGCTAATGGAGCCAGCAGTGCAAGTCTGCCCTATATCTAATCTAGACAAGCTCTATACAAATACAGCTATTATTGTTCACATTGCACACCACTGTTGCGAGCAGTCTTGAAACTTGAGTGTCTCCTACCTTTTTTAGCCCAAGAAAAAGAAAGACAAACATCAGATGAAACGGATCACAGCAGCGACGGACACGGAGTACGGGACTCTGAATGTTAAAGTGTCGGGTTATGACATGACAGTGGTGGAGCATTACTCCCAGTACATCCACAACCTCTGCAACCGGCTAGGCATCAAAGTGGCGGACAGGTGAGGGAACCTAAAAAGACATGACTACAGCTGGAGACATCCTAATCACACTATTAAACACACTGTTTAACTGTCATTTCTTGAAAAATAATCTTTTGTGTCAGGTTTCCAGTGTGATTTAAAATCAGTGGTGTATCCAGAACAATAAAAATTGGGAGGGGAATCTAATAATAAATAAATTTGACTTCCTGTTCTATGTTCACACAATTATAATTTTTGTTCCAGGCATATCCAGCTTTACATTGCATTCCACTAATTTCTATTATATTCAACCATCTTTATAACAATGACATATTCCATTGAACTAGTTAGTAAAGTTATTCAGTATAATGTGGTAGTATATAAGTCATCATCTATTGATTAGACTTGAAAAAGTTACGTGACAGTGTTTATTCAGAGTCTAAATCCATTTATTTATTTTACCATGTACAATTGTATGAAGTGACAACGAAACAACACAAAGTGCTACTCAGAACTAAAATATTATTATATCCAAAACATAACCTTTTTGAGGCAACATGAACCAACGCTAAGCCTAGAAGTAGCTTCCTTGTATTGTGACATTAGGGTTATACTCAGTTCATTCACTTTCAATTCAGTTAACTCAATATGTAAACTAAGATTGTCCATCAACTAGTGAAAGACTATACTTTATCATTTATTTTATTAAAGATTGGATCTGAGAACCTTTTGTATGACGAAAGTTTGTAAATATTGGAATTCTGAAGGAAATCCACTTCCTGAATTGAAAGTGAATTGAGCCCAACTCCGGTAAACAAAAATCGAAAGCCCTTCACATGTAAACACAGGAAAAAAACAGGGCATACAGCAAGAGCAGGAAATCTTTTTGAGTGCAAGATCAACTTTTGCCCTCTCTACTCAGGGGAGATCTAGCATGTTCACTGAAAATCACCACTATTCATTACCAGAATATTGCAAGCACAGAGTAAGCCAGTAATTTCACACATGAATTAATGAAAAAATATCAATTCTGGCTATTTTTGAGAGACAGACAATATGCAAATTGAAGATAGGCTATGAAATATAGCAAACATGTTTGTTATTGCATGCTGTCAAAATGTAGCTAAGTAATTTTAATTTAAACTTTGGTCCGGCTCATAGTTTCTCGACTTTCATTCTTAGTGGAGAAGTTCTGAAAATCTGCGCTTTGCTTGAGACACCAGTGCAGTCAAAGTTTCACCCAAGTTTGCTTGGTAATGAGAAAACTTTGGCGTTCTTTCATTGGTAGAGACAACATCGGTTTGTCACCCCTCACTCCCAGACATAGAAACATGGAAAATTCAGATTTTATTAAGTTGACAGTGTAGAGGAATCCCACACACGTCTCTATCATGTGTTAAGAAATATACAACACTGTTAGCTTTTGTTGTCTACTTAGGCACATTGTACTCTAGAACTACAGTGCAGATAATGACCCACCAATTCCATAATGCTTTGCTGTTTTAATTTCAGCAGTACAGTAGAGTAGGACACATAATTCAGATGCTTTGAACTGACAGAAAATATTACATGCCATTTTAACACTCCTCTTCACATGCAGCTATGCCTTGCCAACCAAAAGCACAGAGGTCATGCTAATGCAAGAACAAGGCACCAAGATGTATGTTGACGCCGTCCTTAAGACTCATGAGCGAATTGTCCAGGTAAAATTGGATTTTGTTACATGTTGCTATTGTCACTTGTACACATCCTCCTAGTGTGAGCGTTGCACTTTACGAAGGAGTGTCTTCTCTTCTCTTAGTCTCCTACCTCAGTTACAGTATATGGAGTACATTTTTTATTTACAAATGTATTTTTACAGGGACAATGCACATTAATCAACATTACTGTAAATGTGCCAGTATTAGCCAACTGCAGTCCCTGGGCATGATGGAAAGGGCCAGTAATAACAGGTTAAAAGACAGGACATCAGAACAGGACAACACTCATACAAAGCAGGCAACAAGCATAAAAAGCAGCGAGATTTCATCATTCAGCAGCAAACACGCGTTTCATGGAGAATTTTCCAGACCTGATCATTCAACAGTTATCTTTCTGTCTGTGTAATGTGATCTATTATAGCTCAGCAATTTGAACGCCACATTGTGTCCCATCTTCATGGACGTTCTTTTAAAGAATCAACCCGAGGGAGTTCAACTTTCTGCAAAGGAGGTGAGTATGTATGTGTGGGCTTTTTCCTTGGTTCAAATGGAAGCAGGATAGCTCTGCCACAACATGCTAAAGCATGGTGCTGAAGACCTTTTTAATCAAAGTTAAAGAGGTATTGAACCAGTGCTGTCACAGTAATGGAAAACCAGTTGTTGTGTTTGAAAATTGTTTTGCAGGCCTGGAAAAGTTGTGGAAAATCAGACGTATCCAAATGGGTTTTGAAATGCCATAGACACTTGCACATATTGTTTTTCTTTCAACTTGTCATGTGTCTAATGTCAAGTCGAACTATAAACTTCATGATTATAACATTTTTAGATGAAGTTAGCCAACACAAGATCTGGTACATTCAAATCAGCCGTCCAAAGAAAATGCCATTGGACCAATATTTGTCTCGGAAATCGTGCTCTACCATAGAATAGTCTGTGAAAGTTTGTGAAAACTGATTAGCAGTAAAGTGCAGAAGCCCTGTAGAACTGGTAACGTGACCGTTAAATAAAGGGAGACACTTAGCTGTGAAAGTTAGTTTTTTGTAACTGTGGGTTTAAAATTTTCAGTAATCATCTCTACTTCTCACCTCCCTCTCTTTTTCTCTCTCTTCCTCTTAGCACACCGAGGCTGATTACCAAGCACGTTTCAAGGCACGTCCGGAGCTGGAGGGGCTTATCGCACAGATGAACCAAAAGGACTAGTAACATTCTAAAATTTGATCTTCCTGATTTCCAAATTTATATGTGACACGTATTTTACACCTCGTTAGCAGGGAATACCTGTTTCTTTTTGTTTTTTTCCCTTTTTCTCAGCCGAATGCTGTTGAAAGTGATCAAATCTTGTTTGCATTGAAATGAATTGAATTCATTCACATTAAAAAACATCTGGAATTACATTTTGCAGTGACTATTTCCCAGTAACAATACATGTTCTCTTCTTTTTGGCTGGACGAGTGAGTCCAGCCCTAGAAGTGCAATTGTCCGTGACTGACTGAGTGATTGAGTGACTGATGAAGTTACACCATTGGTCGGCTAGTCTGATGATGTCGTCACATCATGACATCATCACATCATGACATCATCACATTGTGACATCATCACATCATGGTTCCGTTTGTAGTCCCGTCCATAGTCCCGTCCGTAGTCCCGGCATTTAAACTCTTTCTGATGAATTCAGCTTTTTATCTGGTGGGACTACAAACCCCAGAGTAACTTTTTTTGCCCTCACGGCCACGCCGTAAATAGTTCCAGTCACACATGCGCCAATGCAGGTGAATGACCGTACAATGGAAGTGAACGGGCAGCGAATATTCACCAATGTTAATTTCGTGACCGTACCAATACACAGTCCAGCCATATACTAGGTTTTCACCTAGTCTTGTTTATGTCCTGTCACTATGGTACATAGACGACATCATGTCGTCATGGCATCTGTCTGTCTGCCTGTCTGGTTATGTGTAGACATATTATTTTCTGACCTCTGGAAAAAACAACCAAAACAAAAACAAAAAAACCTCTATCCTATGGGGTTTTGGATTGTAAATACCAACAAAAACATTGAATCTACATGTTAATCATATAAATCTATAGTCATCCATTTCTCAGTTATGAAAAACATTTTTGAACCAGAGAACTTGTCATATGTTCTTCCTCACATAGGTTGTGACGCAATTTCATATTTTTAGATCCTGTGCACAGCTGTGCTCTGCTCACGTTCTGGTAGATAAAGAATAATTATACATTTAAAGATAAAAGTGTTCTGCCACACACTTAAAGGCTTCAGACATGTCCCATTACTTTTAAACCACATTTTAACCACAGAACCTGTCCATTTTGAATAATGCACTTAAAAAATTGGTTATATTTGAGGTGTATATTTGGGTTTGCTTGATCCACCTTGCTCAGTAATATAAACTATTGCTCAGTAATATAACTTAATTAATAATAATAAAAAGAAAAAATCATTTATATTACCCATGCTTCATGGCATGTTGCTTAGACTGAGGTTGTTAGATTCAGTGTAAATTCTTAAAAGTCCATAAAAGAACATTTGAAATCTTCATTTGTTTGTAGGTAAAATGTATAGGTTACTATCAACATGATTGAAATAACTCTTACGGCCTTTTAGTTAGAATATACAGTAGGCCTTATCAATGTTGTGAAATTTCCCATGAGCCTTGCTTTTTGTCATCTCATGGCGACTAACATCCAACTGGCACTGGCAGAGTCTTAAACCTACCATTAGTGGCATTGACAGAAAGAAACTCAATGGATCTCAGTTTTACCTCTGTGATAAAAAATTAGCAAGATGATCCATAGCGTTTAATTTTCAATGATTCCCATGTGCTATGATATATTCAACTTCAGTCCAGTCACTGGAGTCCTGTTTTAGAAGAAAATACATTTTTGATCATCAGTGGAATTGTTATTGGATCAACCATTTTGCAAAATAAAAAACAAACAAACAAAAAAAACACTGCCACAAGAACTTATTTAAGGCCCTTATTAAGACGCCGGCAAATGCACAAACATATTATTATATCATGTTCATTATAACATGCATATAATTTAGGTTTTAACATTGTATATATTATGTTTTTCTGGTATAGCACTGCTCCAGAGTGAGCAGTGCTATATAACAATATATATACCGGTATATATATATATATATATACCGTTTATAGATGAGTCAAGTCTAGCTTGAGGAAAAGTTTTATTTGGGGATGCCTGTGACTGAATTTGGATCATGACCTTTTCAAATGTGTATATAATGCCCTTCTGCTCTTTCTGATCTTTCCTGTCACTCTTGTGTAATATGTAATGGAGCAAAAACAATGAAAAAAAGCAAATTAATACAAATATTTTTACTGAAATCTAGAACTTAAATAATACTTTTTTTAATTCTAAATGACTAAACTACTTGATCATTCTTAAGTTATAAGAGTAGTTAACTTTCTTACCCTCTTCAGTGGGTTTTTCCTGGATGCAAAAGGCTACAGGACCTCGCAGGTGGGCACCCACTTCAATCTCCTTGGACCCAAAAGTTGCATACTCTGAATTTCGGACCACTCCCTGAACTTTAAGAAGATGTTGGACCTGGAGATCTTTGAAAATCGTATAATTGCTCCAGTGTTTGTTCAAGTCTTGTTTTACGTCCTCATTCCCCTCACAAAATAGGTTATCAAGGATACTTCTCAGAACGATTCTGCTCAGACCTTCACCTTCTCCAACAAAAAACAGGGGGCTAAGGTACCTTGGTCGAAAGTGCCTCTCATATGCATGTTCATAGGAGCAGTGCATTTGCTGAATGAATTCATTGAGGTCAAAGAGGCTTTGTTCTTCTGTGTCCTTTGGCCAAAACTTGAGGAGGGCTAGTATATGAAGCTCAGGGGCGTGTCTGGCGCTCAGTGGCATTTTCTCTGTCAAAATATCTCTTGGGAAAGTGGAAAACTGGTTGCATTCGTTCATATTTTTTTGTAAATGGTTGGGTAGTGAGTTTCCAACATAATTCTGGTAGCATTTTGATACACCTTTCCAAATGTATGGTGGGTCATCATACATTTGAGGCTTCGAGTAAGTTAAGTAGGTGTCAAAAAATGCCCATTTTCTCTCCACTTCATCTCTGATGCTGTTTATTAGATCGTTGAAATCTAAGAGATTGTTGTCTCCAAGTGATTTCAGGACAGAGCCCAAGGACACATTTTTTCTGAGAACCTCTTTCCAGGTGTTGTTGAGATCGACAAGTGAGTCATAGACAATGTTGGAAACCTTCAGGTAACCAAACATCCCTCTGTTGTTAAAAGTATGTGAGACTTTGGTCATGTCATCCTCTTGCATGTCTGTCCCCTGTTCATTTTCAGCAAGTCTTTCTTCATCTTTGAAAGCCTCAATGGTAGGGCTGGGCGATTATGGAAAAAATCATAATCACGATTATTTTGATTGATATTGAGATCACGATTATTAAACACGATTACTCATTGACTTTGAGAACATCATAAGCATTTATTGAACTTTAACAAGTCTGACTCCTCGAAACCAAAGTGTTTCCACACAAATTAATTTGTTTTACCTTTCTTCTCGACCAAAGGCTGTCTTTCTGTCATCTTCTATGGGGCGGCTGTAGCTCAGTAGGTAGAGCAGTCGTCTAATGATCGAAGGATTGGGGGTTCGATTCCCGCTCCTGCTGAGTTTACATGCCGATGTGTCCTTGGGCAAGACACTTAACCCCTTATCCACCTTGCCTCATGTGAATGTGTATGAATGATCTTGGTGGTTGGCGCAGATTAGCAGCCACGCCTCCGTCAGTCTGCCCCAGGGCTGCTGTGGCTACGGCTTACCACCACCAGTGTGAATGTGTATGAAAGAATAATGGTTTCTGTAAAGCGCTTTGAGCACTTGGAAAAGCGCTATATAAATCCAATCCATTATTATTATTATTATTCTACAAATTCTACCAAGGATGTTTCAAAATAACCATAGAAACGCGCATTAGCTCCCTGTTCTCAACTGGAGCTGAAACTAATGTTTGGGCTTGGTTGGAGGGGCGGAGCGCACCGCTGCGAAGGAAAGGTGCGCTGCATTTACA
>OMLI01021019.1:6398-19941 GCA_900302605.1 Rondeletia loricata
CACACACACACACACACACACACACACACACACACACACACACACACACACACACTTGTTATGGCAAACTATGCAAAGACGCTCCTGCACACACTAACTAGCAATGGTGCATAGATGGGTGCTCACACACACATGCACACACAAACGCACTCACTCACATGCATACACACCCTTGTTAAAGTGAGCTAAAAACCAATAGTGAGATAATTGTTTGGGTCTGCATCACGCAGCTCTGTGGCTCTCAAGCTGCTCGTCTGATGACAATACACCAGAATGTTTTCGGCTCCACTTCGAAACCTTTGAGTTAAACCAAGACAGACTGCTAACTGTATCTTCACGTTGCATTTACACACCTCACCGTTTACAGGAAATGGACATTTTTGGCAGGTGACTGAAAATGTTTCCTTAATTAGAGGCGCTTGTGAGGAAATGACAAATCTTTTCTTTACTTTAGTCGCACTGTTGATGATTCTCAGTTCTGTTTGTGGTCTCTTTCGTCTCCACGCAAAGTCCTGCGGGTGCACGACGCATCACGCCCCGGAGCCCCGAGTGGCTTGAGGCGTGGGCTGGAGAGCGGGGTTACATGAGGAAATCTGGATGTTTTTTATTTTTTATTTTTTTTTGTGCCTTCAGGACCTCAGTGTGGAACACTTGTGCAGACCAGAGGCAGTGTGAGACATGTGTTTTGACCAGCTCCAAACACGTGGCCTTCTCCGCTGCAGTTCTTCTATCATGTTAACTAGCAAGCCAAGTAGCCTAACCTTACTGTATTCTCCATAGAAGAGATAAAGGCAGCTGATTAACTTGGGAGCCAGAGAGCTTTTTTTCCCCTCAATTTATTGTGTTGCCGTTCTGGTCAGTCTGTTTCATGGAAAGAACAGGTGTTGCTATAATATTGCACAGTCGTTGTATAGGGTCCCAATTTCTAGTTAGCGAGCAGATGGGGGAGTAAAGATGACAGCTACAGGGAGAGAGAGAGAGAGAGACTGGGGGAAATGGAAGATTTGTTGATTGAGATATCTATTTGCTTCGTATCCAGACTGTTTGAATTGGTGTCAGTGAAGCCGTGGCAGATTTCTTGTGATTTGAGGGTGACTGAGAATGAGATGAAGAGAAAGAGAGAGAGAGGGAGAAATAAAGAGAGAAGTGCAAAACAGTGCACAAGAGAGGAGGAAAGGAGAGTATAACATGAACCAGATGTACTCAATCCAATTTTGGAGTTGTCTAATGTCAGATTACCTCATAGACTTGGAGGAACACACAGAGAGGGAGAAGGGAAAATAAGCCTGTGTGTAATATCACTTATTGTTCAGCGATGCTGTTTAAGGGCTATCAGCTAGCCAAGACCTAGACAAGACTAATGATGATCTCAGTTCTGTGAGAGGCACTTGGACTTGGAAGTCTTACGCAAGCCTGAATGATCTCATCTGTTCTCTGCCTCTGTTTCTCAGTTTCTCTCTGTCGCCGCTCTTTTGCAGAAGCAGTTATCATATAGACTTTATTTTTATGCGGTGTCTTTTTTCCTATTATTTTTACTGTTATATTGTTTTTACCCTCCATTCTTATCTTTTTACCTTGTGGTGTTTTTACTTGTTTTAGTTTATGTTTGCTTTTGTTTGATCGTTAAAGCACTTTGTAAACATTTATTGCGTGCGTGCGTGCGATTATGTATATGTATGTATTTTTGTTGGTCAGTCATGGCTGCACCAGTGCTCTTCGACGCTGTACCATGGTGTGTTACTTAGCCTGTGTCCAGCTAGGGTATAATACATAGCAGCCACTGATTAGTTGTGAAAATACATGAGCTTTTCTATGGGACGAGTCGTTTTATCGAAACCTAATTGAAATGGATACGAAGTGAAAAAGGCAGGTAAAGGTTTTGGCTGGATCGATATTGCTGTTGATATTTCCCTCAGCGGTTTGCCTGGTGGAAGTGAGCGACGAGAAATTGGCTCCTTTTGAAATGGCACCACCTCTGCTGTGTTTGATTATGAGGGGAGCTATATTTAGCTGCTCCTTGGCAGCAGCTCCTTCTGCTTGATTAAACCTAGGATTTGCCTGGTGGCTTTGGCACTCGCCGGCTGACTCGCTGACTGACAGAACCAATGACGGGCTGGCCGGTTGGTCGGCTGGCTGACTGGTTGGCTGACTTATTGGGTGACAGGGTGTCTGAAGGATGAGATAACAGCATCTCACTGGCTGGCATATGCTGTACAAGACAGCCACTTCACCAAATAACAAACCACAAGTCAAGTCAGGTTTCGATGAACAGGATTGTCACAATGTGCTTTACAGAAAACAGGTGACACAAAACGGATAAAAATGAAGGATAATAAAAAACGAGCTAGAACAGGTACATCACAAACTCCAAGAAAAAGAGCCTATGTGTGTGTGTGTGTGTGTGTTTGTGTGTATGTGTGTGTGCGTGTGTGTGTGCTACATGTGACATGTATACAGCTCAGTGGGAGGTCCAGGCCCCACGCCTCTTTGTCCTCCACTGTTATGGAAAAAATGCTTTAATCCTCCGTCGTTTGTTCCTCGACTCCTGCTGCCCTTGGAAACAATAAGAGGCCATTTGGTCTCATGTTCATCTTGTGACCGACCGGCTGACTGTGTCAGGAATGGCCTCCTCCCCCCTCCTTCTTTCTACCACGTAGAATAACAATCATCTTAATCACCAGCAGTGTGCTCGCTACGCAAAAAAGTGACACATTACTCGTTACTCATTTCAAAATTTATATTACTTTACATATTACTGAGAGCAGTAATTCATTACACTACTACAACCAATCAGCGTTGATGTCCAATGTTCTTGTCGTCCTTTTGCTCGATAAAATCAAAGTAGTGGGAATATCACCACCTGGAGAAAGTCAACTTTTCTGCCATTGCTCATCTCACGGGATGGGGATAATCATAGTTTCTGGATAATTCAAATATCTAGAGAGGGTGTTAACAAGAGTAACGGCTTATGTCTTTAATGGGTAACTATACTGTTATGGCTGAAATTGAAATTGTAATTCGTTACACTGCGCTTTACTGGGAAAAGTAATAATAAATACAGCCAAGTAGCCAGACATTAACAGACACAATATCCCCAGTAAAAGGCAAAGAGATTTTTACACAATGCACCCATTACAATACACAATATATTCACTATACATACTGTATATCCTCTCATCTCCTCCCCTAGATAGTGACTGAACCAATGGATGGAAACTCAGGCGAGCTTTCCAACTAACTGGTGATGTTGGTTTCAGTCACTCTGTCGCACGTCATCTCTCTCTCTTTTATCTTCTGTTATTCTTCGATGTACACTGTCAGGGGAGAGAGCGAGAGTGTGTCAGTGAAATATATTTTTTGCACACTAATTCATACTATTGGGTGAGAGAGTGAGAGAGGGACAGAGGAAGAGGGAGAGAGAATCAGTGGTGAACACAAAAAAACACTCTCTTTACATTGGTCTGGTGTTTGCCTCTGAGCTTTTATCTATGTACTGCACAGCCTGCCATTATGCATTATTTATCTTCCGGCTTTAAAGGTCAGTGGCGATGACGTTAACGTCTGAATACGGATATCAAAAGGTGATTATGTGGAAGGGACGCCTGCGTACGAAGCATGAATGTTAATCCTATGGTGATATTGTCTTCCTGGAGTACCGAAGGCAACGCTAAGAGATATCCTTCACTGCAGTTACTGATACATGGGTAAAAAATTTGACAAAAATCTGATTAGAACGGTGCCATGATATGTTATCGGTCAAGGCAAGTATACATTTATCATTCATTGATATCTTCAGTCTCTGGGATTGCTTAATTTTGCTTCACAGCTCATCCCTAGATCTGTCGTTGGCCCCTCTGTGTAATTCTACTACTGTGCGATTAGTAAAGCAACCTCTTGAAGATATAGTTAAGGTTTTTAACAAGTTTACATGGTTTGTCATGAACTCGGGGTCTGTTGAGCCCATCTACAAAAAGCACTTGCACCAGTCATTTAGGTTATTTAAATACTGGATGTTGTCATTTATTTTCACGAAAACGAATTCTCTGCAAGAATCATAAGAGAAGTCCTTCTCTACAGGTAACCATGCTGTGAAACAGTTAGGATCACAGAACTTGATTGGATAGAACGGTCATTCCCATTCAAATCAACGTTCCTGGATGGTTGGAGTGGGGGCCATTTTAATGTGTACCGTTGGGCTAGCTTCCGTATAAACTGACTTACGGCAAGTCGCTGAGGCGAGAGGTTTTGCAGCAAGGACCAAAGGACCTTCTCCGTCACCTTGCTGCCATGGATTGCTAATATGCTAATGTTGACTAGAAGAGCTAGCGAGAGAAGCACAATCTTTGATAATGCTACGTTAACCTTGTCGCTAATGTGAGCTTTCAGTTGAGTTTTGACAGTTTGCTAAGCACTCGTGCAACAGACACATCTGCACAGTTCTCAAGCAAGTGTGACAGACTTTACGGCCTTAATGCCCAGACTTGCGTTGTCACCATAGCAACTAACCCTTAAAATTCCATAATCGCCATTTTATGCTGTATTAGCCAAATTACCATGGCAAAGGATCATTCTATCCATTCAGGTTCTGAGGTTAGGATGATTTTCGGAAGGTGTTGCATGGGATTTTTCCCAAGAAACGGTTTCAGCCCCATTGACTTGCACTAGCATTGCAAACAAATGCTAGCAACCTCTGCTTTCACTATCCTAGCTACCAGAACACTGATGCAAATACTTCTTCAATGTCCCACTTCATGATGAATCAGATACACTTTGTAAAAACCTGGTCTACCTCTTTAAAGCAACCTGGAAAATAGTGAATAGGACTGCACTTCAGGCATCCACCCTGCTGAAGTGTTCTTGAGCAAGACACTTAATCCCTACCAGCTCTAGAGGACCTGCTCCATAGCTGAACCTGACTTCTGACAAGTGAAACAGAGAATTTCCTAATGGGGATCGATAAAATATCACATTATTATTATTGTTTTAACTTACTATACATATGCTACTAAATGTGCAGGGTTTACCTTGATCAGCAAACAATTCAGATGGTGTCGGGAAAACACAATCAGAAATGCAGACTAAATTGGCAAGTGTTTGCAAATTCTACTTGACCCTCAGCTCTTTGTGGTTTCTGTTGTTATGGGACTCAGATTACCGAACCAAAGGGGATCCTGTTGCCGACAGTCATCCCTGACCGGGCAGTCTCCAGCCGTCAGTCCAAAGTTTTACTGTGAAGACTGTGGAACTGTCCTGAGGTGCTCAGATGGCACATTTGCTCACCTCTAACTGCTAGACATCAGAGTCATTAAGATCACTATCAATTAATCTCCTCTACTCTCCTCTCCTCTCCTCTCCTCTCCTCTCCTCTCCTCTCAGTGTGTTTGCGTGTCTCCTCATAATCTCTGTGTAATTTCATAAGAGGAGTCACATCAGGACGTTCACACTCTTAAATCACAGCCACGAGAAAGAAACCAGCTATGCTCTACCAAAGTGTTATGAAATGCTATCTCATCTATATTATGCCTGTCTGTCTATGTATCAATCAGGACGGGAAATGGATACCACTAACCAGCCAAATGCCCCTAAATCTTGGCTAGTGGCTGGTACGTTTTTCTACAAGCTACTTTGGCCGGTAGCCACCCATCATTTGGAGGTCCTGTTCAATTCCAAAAAAAGCTACTGTGCTGCTAAAATAGTTAAAGTTGCAGGTGCATTTTGGGATGTGGAAGATTTATTTTCCTTCCTGGATTGATCAGACATTTCATTGCGGTTCAGTCCAAACAGCGGGTTGGCTAGCTAATGTTAGCCATTCCTTTTCAATATGAATAGGTGATTAGTTAGCTAATGTTAACTACTCCTGGTCAGTCCAAACAGGCGGTTGGCTTTTTCAAAGTCACTTTCTTGTAGTTTATTCAACCATCGTCTTGCAGTATGTGGGATCACCTACTTACTGTTGTCATATTAGCTGACAAAAATGAAAGGACCTTAGCCAGGACCCTTGTCGCCCAACTGTGTGATTGTGTGACAGGGTGTCGATGAAAAACCACATGCCTGTGGTAAATGAAATATTAAATTAAACTGTAATAATAAGAAGAAGAAAAAGAAAAAACCTCTAGTGGCCTGTGTTCAATCTCTTACTCAAGCCTGAATCTCTGCTCCTGTCTCTGTATCCCTCTTCCTTTCTCTCTCTTTTTCTGAGCCTTGGTATCTCTCTTGGTGTCATTCATTTCCCAGTCATCCATATCACACAGTAAAACTAATCTGTTAAAATGAAAGAGAAGGGCTGTTAGGAGGATTAGGCAGATCTGCACTGGCCAGACCAGCCTGGTTCCTTTTCAGCCCTGGTCGTCATGGAAACCATCAAGGCCGTCCCTGCTCCAGAAATGCTGAGTTGACTAATGTTCACAGGATTGTATCCACTAATGCAGTAGTTATTTTTCCTGACCAGTATAGAGGAGTGAAGGGCCTCAGTCCTGACTGACCTGAATTTGCCTCTTGAAGACTGCGGCGCAGTGACGATCTTGCAGTGATAAAACTAATTAGTCGATTAATCAACTGTGAAAGCCTTGGTTAACTAAAACTCTAACCACCAATTAGTCAACTAATCGACGAAGGAAGTCTTGACAACATGGACGGGGCTGGAAGGAGAAATGTGCAACACAGCTTCATTGGCTGCAGCTCAGCCCAGTGCGTTTCCATCTGCTGTGGAATGATGACTCCCTCACATTCACACGTAGCAACTGATAGTTTAGTCACACACACACCAGGAAGATGTGCACCCGCACAGGAAGATAAAATAAAATTTTTTTAAATAAAAATAATATTCCCCTTTTCTCCCAATGTAAATCCCGCTCGTTGCACGACTCCTGCATTAAAGGGGTAGGAAACCCCCAATTTCAGTCAGTGTCCTACTGAAACAGTTTGAAAGATGCCAAAAAAATGCAGCGGTCGAGATCGAGAAAAATAGGTAGGCTAAAATACTGTGTAAAAACACAGAGCGAAAAATCCCTATAATATTTCTATAGTATTACTATAGTGATTTGGTGTGTGCTATGGTACTCTATAATGAGTGTGTGTGTGTGTGTGTTGACTTCTCCCTGTCGAGTGATTTATTTTTATTTGCGATTTAAGAAACTGACTCAAACATGAAAGGTTCCATTGTCCCCAGTGTTAGGACCATACATCAAGTAAAAACCACAGGCGATGAATGAACTCCACAGCTGACTTGCTTGACCTTATCGATCTCTCTCCATCTCTCTCTCTCTCTCTCTCGCTCTCTTTCTCTCTTTCTCCAGACCTCCTAAATGGTGCCCAGGAGAAGTGCGAGCTGCCGCCTTTGGACGGATTCCCTCACTGCGAGGGCAAGGTCAAGGTGAATCTCACACACACACACACACACACATACACACACACACACAGCCTCTCTCTCTCACACTCTCCCCCTCTCTCTCTCTGTCACACACAGTTTTTATCATTGTGAATCTCCCTTCAGAACAGGATGATGGAACATGAGATTTGATGCTGTAATCCCCCCCCCACAATCTCATTCCCAGTGTGGTTGTCTCTTTTATAATAACAAAGACATGAGGAAAATCAAAATGTTACAGAAATAATGCGTGGCCATTTGGCTTCTGTTGTACAGCGCCATTGTGGTGAACGACAGGAAATTGCTTGACAGCTTTGTCCTGTGAACATTAGTCAACATAACACAGTAGTAATCGGGTTGCGCAGTATGTACATTTTCATACCATTGTACTGCCCTGCCCGGCCCTGTTCTGTTCTTCTAGTCTGAGGCAGGTGAACGTCCTATGACAGAAAAATTTAACAAACCATCAATAGTAAAATAATGAGGCACCACTACTGCTGGTTAAGATTAACTTGCTCTTCTGGAGTTCTCGCTCTTGGTGCCAGCTGTAAGAAAACACCCGGAGATGGCACGACACACTGCGTGTCTCTGGTCTTGTCAGTTGGTGATAGCCAGGTTCAGGTTGTGACCAAATCACATTATAGCGGCTTGGATGTCCGCTGCATTGCCCGTGGTGATGGCGCACAGTTTCCTCTCATTTAGATTCCATTCTTCTAGTGCCCCAAGCAGCGCTTCTGTAAGATGATCTGCGGTGTGATTCTCTGGAAAATAGCTGTTCTGGGGGCATTTGGACTGCAGCCTTCAGTCTGGTGATATGGAATGAGCAGTCAAGGACATACAGTATAAAGCCTCGTATTTACAGTGGACCACTTGTTCGTTGTCAGTGAGAAACTTTCAACAGTTCAACCTCACGTGGCACTGTGTTGAACAAAGCAGGGACGGCTTTTGGGAGAATAATTTTTGCCCCAGGAGCCCATACGGGGAATCCAATGTTTCAATCATGTGAATAATTGACTGTTTCTCTAGAAATGTATAGAGGTATCCAAGAGCATACCATAGCCATTTAAAGAATCCTGGGGTATACCATCATACTGCTCAACCCTACTACCCAGTTCATGAAAGCTTTTACTTTTGCTGTTGTAAACACCCGGTGTCTGGTAGGTCTTTCCTGGGAAAAATCCTCTGGCCCACAGGAAGTGATGAGTTTTGTGTTTCTGGTTTGTTTGGAATAAACAGAAGAAGAACTGGGTAGTTAGCATGAGCAGTGATAGCCACCATGGCTGAACAGACAAAGAAAAGAGCGACACCTACAGAAACTCAAACTTCATCAACAGAAAAATTTAAAAGACAACACAGTACAGGCCACACTGTTTGACTAACAAACACCACACCAATGACCGCTTAGCACCAAAAAAAATTATAAAATAAAATAAAAACAAATACAAGGATCTTGCAGATTACAACTTTAACTTTTACGTCACAACACAGCATCAGGAATGTAGCTTCTTCTACATAGGTAACATATTGTGTTGACAAGATATGCAGGATTTTGCAAGGCCATGGTACAGACTGTTGACTTGCAGATGGCTTATGGCTTGGTGTAGGACCTGCTGAGCAAGGCAGCAGGCAGCACTCTGGATGCAGCCGGTTAACATACAGTGAATCAAGCCAATGGCGTACCAGTTTCTGCCATATTTCAGAACTGCAGGTGTTTGGAATAAATTTGAGAAAATGTGTGTGTGTGTGTGTGTGTGTGTTTGTGTGTGTGTGTGTGTCTGTGTGTTTCCCCCTGGAGCTGATAGGGCCATATCACACACACCATCTGTCAGCCAGTCCCAATCCTCACTGATACTGTCAGCATGTCCGACTGTGTGCTAGGCAATGCCAAAGCATGCTACACACACACACACACACACACACACACACAAACACACACACACACACATACATACACTTGCATATATATATATATTAGCCTGTTTATATATTTTGCTTGCAACAACATTTTAAAAATTTACATAAAAATACAAAACCATTTGTTTTTTGGGGAAGCAAATTTCATTGACTGTGAGTAGATTATAAAGATGGTAGATGATGTTAAAGGGGAAACCATCTCTAGGTACTATTTACTATCCATATAATCCTTTAGTAGAAGTTTTTCCCCTCAGTTTGGTTTAAACATCTCTACTGAATTGTTGTCAGTTGTGGATTTGTCCTCATCTATTTCCACAACCCGTCACTACGCTGGTAGTCTACAGTGGTTTCACTATCAGCACACAGTTTGCGCTTCGTAACATCTGACAAATTCATTTTCTCAGTTAATGCCGCTCTTAGGTTGTCATTTAAACCGAAATAGTACTTAATTGATTCAACATGCCTTCGCCCTCGGAGCGACGCTGATCCAGATCCATGTGCCAAGTCTTTCCTTTCCACGAACAGCTTTGAACGCTGGAATTTAAATGTCCCCCTCCGCTACTCCCTTAGGTTAAGTCAGCGTGTGTGATGTATTCAAGCCCGTGAACTAAGCAGGATGGCTGTCACATTCACACCTGGTAGCTGCCCAGTACAACAGCAGTCTTTTACCGTCGACCGCTGAGCAGAGTAGTTGCACAAGTAGTTATGGAAGGGGATAGCGTTTCTCATTCACTCTCCCTGCCCAGATTTTCCCAGCAGTTCCAGAGATTCGAACGGGTGACCTTTCAAGTCATAATCCTGTTTCTCTAACCTCTAAGCTAAGGGTAGCCATGTGACCTAGTGCTTAAGAGACTGTCCTTCAACCGGACAACCCAGGTTCGGGCCCCATGTCAGCAAACTTTCACCCTGCTGAAGTGTCCATGAGCAAGACACTGAATCCATACTAGCTAAAGTGGTGCTGTAACTGACCCTGACCTCTGCCCTCACTGTGATGGGGGGCCAGGAGAAGAAAAGAGAATTTCCTTACAGGGATCAATAAAGTATCACATTATTATTAGGTGAAGAGGGAAGAGTCTGGTGTCTTAGAGGATGGTGAAATACAGACTAGGTAGCTAGTGCTCTAGACTTGGCAACTGTAAAATGATGATTCTTGCAACATCACAACCTGTCCACAGACCACAGTGGCTGGTAAATTGCTAAATCAAACCTGACATTTCCCGTATTCAACCAGAGAACCAGACTATAAGAAGAGAAAAAGGCTTGCAAATGATGGTTGGTTAGTTGTCAACGTGAATTCCAGAGTAGACCTACTGAACAGCCACGGATAAAATGTACTTGCATTTAGCTGCTGTTCATATCCCACCCTCTAACTCATATGTCCTCATTGATTTTTCTGATGTTAAGGATTGGTGTGTGTGTGTGTGTGTGCGTGTGCGTGTGATCTAATCTGTTGGAATGAGTGTGTGTGTGTGGGATTCTGAGGTAATCTTTCCTTCTCCTCTTCCTCAGTGGATGAAGGACATGTGGCGCTCAGACTCCTGCTACGGCAACTACGGCGTGGACGGATCCACCTGTTCCTTCTTCATATACCTGAGCGAGGTGAGCCCTGTGTGCGTGAGTGTTTGAGAGAGAGAGAGAGAGAGTGTGTGTGTGTGTGCGTGTGTGTGTGCGTGTGTGCGTGCGTGTGCCTGTAAGTGCATAATATAGGTTGTTTGAAGATAATTGTTTGTGTTTGATACTTACAAAGGAATTGTGTGTGTGTGTGTGTGTGTGTGTGTGTGTGTGTGTGTGTGTGTGTGTGTGTGTGTGTGTGTGTGTGTGTGTGTGTATTTTAAGCTAGATGTGTCCAGCAAAGTATCTGTAATAAGTTAAGAGATGGCTGAATGGTTGAATTCTCCCATTGGCATTGAAGTCAGAGGGTGAAGTGCTAAAGATAAGAGCTAAAGAGAGAGGTAGAGGGGATTTTATATTTAATGAGGGCAAATTAGAGCGAGTTGAGGAGGAAGATATGGGAGAGAGGGGATATGATTCAGTGGGGAGAGAGAGAGGTTGGGGTGATGTGAGGTACTTCTTGAAGAGATTAGTTTTCAGCCTACGAGGGAAGATGGGGAGTGACTCTGCTGTCCTGCCTCAGTGTCTGCATGTCCTTGGCAAACAGCAAACAGCAGCTGGACCAGCGTGGAAGAATCATACATTATTGACTAATATATGGAAGCTTGTTTCTCCAAGGGACACTTCAGCATTTTCGATTTTGAATGATTATTTGTCTTCACCAGACCGGTGTCTGCAGGTCCACAAGAAGTCTTAAAAAGCCTTTAATATTAAAATATGATTATACAGACTTAAAATCTTAAATTGAGCTTCAGGGGTCTTAATCATGTTGTGCTGTTTTTCTAGTGAGAAATCCACCCAATCACACAGACCTATATTTATCTTATATGTCATTCTAACTTGCATTAAAAAGGTCTTAAAAAGTCTTAGTCCCACACCATGGGAAAATGTTTCTACATTAGTTTTTTAGCTTCCCTAAAATGGCTTTCATTCCTCACTCAAACCAAAGTAAAATGTAATCTGTTAAGTTGTCGCTTTAACACGTTTCCCACCATCATCTGAATGCAATCAGTGTGCTCAAGAGACGCGGCTGCGGTTTTCATACTGCCGTTTACATACAGTAAGCAGTTCATTTTCTCAGATCCTGAAAACAGCTCTGATAAGCACCCATCCCATAAGAGTGATTTATCATTTCAAAGATCCTTCATAGATCATGGCCATGATTAGTATTCTGTGTGATTCTGATTCTGGAGTCTGTCTCTCTATCTCTTTCTCTCTCTCCCACTGCAAAAAAAATAAAAATCCATCTGAAGTCATTTAATCTAGGACTGAGTCAAATGAAAATCTTTCAAGAAATGTCTTGAATCAAGTGTCATTTTCTTGACTCTTGATTTGAGAAAACTCCTTAAGTGTGAAACTACATTGAAAAGTTATCTCACTCCAATGGCTGAATGAATTAATATTTCACTTGTTTTAAGAAAAGTACGATTTTAAGACTGATGAGACTAAAATGGCCAGTTTTTGCAGTTCCATGTCTCTATCTTTCTACTTTTTTCTGGAAAGGTCATGAATATTGTCCATGAATATTGTATATGGGCTGAAAGCATTGCAGTGGATTGAGAAGGAGCGCTGAGAGCCCGGCCTGTTCTGACTGTATGGAAATAGAACTGAGATGGACAACAGCAACATCTATTAGGGCAAAGAGGAGAAGAGAAAACTCTTCTTTCTCTCTTTCTGTCTCTCTGTCTGTCCGTGTCTCTGTCTCTCTGTCTGTGTCTCTCTGTTTCTCTCTCTCACTCTATCTGTTAAATTCAAGTCAATTTTATTAGCATTAAACAGCTTTATTAGCATTAAACAGGGATACTTTACATTGCCAAAGCAGAAGGAAACCAAATGAATTACACTCACTACTATAGAACAACACAAATTCAAAACAGAGATGTATCTGTCTGTTTATGTCTCTCCTCAGCTTCCACTCAAGAGTCATGTGATCTCGTGGTCGCCATGGCAATATGCATGTATTTCCATTTAGAAACAGCTGCCGTGGCTCATCTGATAAGAACACACACAAACACACACACACACACACTCAAGCACAAACAATATGCCATGTATAATTCATACTTGTCGACCATTGCATTAACCTTGCGCAGGAGCAAACCGGAGAGGGCAACATATCATGATGGAATGTCTGCTGTTAAAGGTCAGGGCTCAACTAGCCGTGTGCGTGTGAGTGTGCGTGTGCATGTGAGTGTGTGTGTGTGTGTGTCAGTGTGCCGGTGTGTGTTGTGCTTACTCTCTCTCTCACACCAACACACACTGGTGTGAGAGAGAGCGTAAGCATGCCTCCCTCATCCCAGGCAGCTTCCTCAGAACAGCCTTTGGCCTGTCACTGCTAAGATAGTGAGACACACACACGCACACACGCGCACACACACACCTCCATAACCACTCCTCACCTCATCCACTTTACACAGGAGTAAGGAAGGAAATGACAAGACTGAGAGAGAAATGGAGGGTGAGAAAGAGAGGAAGACATTAGAGTTCAGATGTAATGATAGTGGGATGTGCCAAGCTCTCACACACACACACACACACAGCCGAGCTCCACAGTGACAACAAAGCCACAGTCTGTCAGTTTGACATCTGTTTTTGACACTGAACCAATTACCCACATGATCACAGCTCCTCTTTGTGTGTGTGTGTGTGTGT
>OMLI01021030.1:0-11636 GCA_900302605.1 Rondeletia loricata
TTGCACGCTCATGCCATGAGTCATGGACTCTGACGCTGAGACCTTTAGACGCCACTGCGCATGCTCAGCAGAGTCAGGTTACATGCTCACGGACCCGTCTGATTTCAATTTCTCAGCGTCTCAGTGGCGCATGCGCAGTGGCGTGTAAACACGGAATCTAAACATGTTTATTTCTTGGTTTGTGAGCACTATTGGAGAAAACCACCTTGCCAGGATAGTTCGTATGTGCTTACTTGTGTTGGACATAACAAAGACACAGCTATGGGAGCTGCTGAACACTCGTTTGGAATACAATGGATCTCAATGACTGGCCAACTGCCAAATTTCGGAACGCCGGTACTCCGCGAGAGAGGGTGAGTTGATCAAAACTCATGGCTGATTTACATCTCGACATAGACCATGTCAACAATTAACCTGGGGTCTTAGCAGACCGGCCAATTCCTTTAAACTCCCCTTTTCACTTCGATTCTTGGCCTCAAGACGTCATGATGCAATAATATGCCCATTCATGTTGTTGCAATAGCTTCCAGCCTGTCGAGTCCTCCTAAATAATTTGACATGGGCAGTAGGAAGTAAGATTACTTTTTATCGGCATGTTTTTCTCTTATCTGTATGGTGCAGTTTGGAGATAAGAACTGATCATCCATGCTGGCACTGTGTACTCATGCTGCATGGATGCATACAATTATGCAAATGGTGTTGAAAGTCATAAATCCTTGTTCTAGCCTGAGCCTTTTTTCTCTATCTCCACCCCCCTCCACTCCTGTTCTCTACTTTTCTTTGGCTTGAAGAAAACCCCCAGTGCTGGATGGCAGCGAAGGCAGGCTACCACACCAGGCGTGCATTTGTAATAAGAGACACACCGGGGAAGAAGGCAAGCTGGGAAACATTTCATAACCAGGAAAGGGATGAAATGGAAGCTTTGACAGAGTTCTATCTATGCTCTATCATCTGCTGTGTGTGTGTGTGTGTGTGTGTGTGTGTGTGTGTGTGTGTGTGTGTGTATTCATGAACCTGTAGAGTGGGTCAAGCCTCTCAGTTGGCTGATCGCAGATTGCCTTCACTGTGGTCAAGTATCAACACAGCGAAGGGCCTTGTAGCTTGTAGTTGCCGTAATTATATGGTGCAAGTGGTATGTTCACAAGCACCCTTAACTGTGATGCATCTTTTTTTCTTATCGAGCCAAAACAATTACAAGTTCATATGTGTTCATATGCTTGGCTAGTCCATATAATGGTGCAAAAATATTAAGGTTTGTATGTGTGTGTGTGTGTGTGTGTCTATTTTAATAGTTTTTTTTTTCCTGTTTTGGATTAAAACAGTGATGTGTGACTTCAGACTCTTCATGTAACCTCCATGTGTTAATGCAATGCGTTAAAATCAGATAGTTCCATCCGATCCTCAGACAGACAGCATATGTGAATATTTAGCTACTACTTAGAGCAAAGGTTCCTATACCTAAAACAGATCAAATGTACATGAATTATTCATATCAAGGATGTGCGGGTTACATCACAGCCACTGTCAATGATAATCAGATGATGCCGATAAGATAATTTGTGTGGTTCCCCCAGCACAAGGGCAAAAGGGATGATCATACTTTTAGATATGGTGGGACAATGTGTATTATAATGAGCATGATGTCGAAACTCTTCAATACAGCACTGTACTTTCCCTGGCATCACGACATCTAGGATGGATAAGATAATTATCAGACTTCTTTAGCGTGTTCTGCATTAGCTGTGCCGAGTGATTATGAAAACCAACTGAATTGCGAAGCTGACTTCTGAACCATTACGATGGAGGTTATCACGGGCTGCTGCTAATAAGGAATCCAGCTTTTGGATGATGGAGGCAGCAAGCGAATTATGAGGAGATGAAACTGGGCCACCACAGCACAACACTTGACTGAGAAACTCACATCTCAATGATGGGTTTAAGGACATAGCAGGCATGTGGATTTTCATCAGGAAGATGGAACCAACCAATGTATATGTTTTCCTATTTGTCTGTTAGCACAATGCATAGGCACCAAAGGTGGCACACAGTGTGTCCATAGTAATGGAATAAACCTACAGAGAAACATAAAAATAAGACTGCTCATTCTTATTTCTCCTTCTCCTTCTCATTCTTACTCTTATTCTTATTTCTCACTCTTATTCTAAAGGTTAATACATTAGTTTGAGGTTTCAACATGGCCTCCAGTTCTCAGTCAAGGATTCTGCCATTGAATGACAAATATCATAACATAAGAAGTTTTGCTTAGAAAACAAATTTTCCCACATTTGTCATCGATCTGCCTGGAAATCTGCTCTTAACTGGAATGAAGTGAATTGGGGTTAAAGTATACCTGATGCTATTCAATGAAACACAATTACTGTGAACAGGCTAAAGACACTTTGAACACGCAGCTCACAAAATAAGCATGTTTGCAAAGTAATAGTGATCAAAAAAGCTGCGACTTGTTTCAAGGACAGAATCTCTTTGGTTTATTTGTTTGCCTCTGTTGCTCTTTTCTGCCAGTAATCTCTGGAGAGCGGTTGTGTTTTTTGGATTGATGCGGACTGTGTAGGGAGCCTGGAGAACGCTGCAGGCAAGTGTCACTTCCCATTGGATGTTCCTGGTAACTACTATGCCTAAGATGTTTTCATAAAGTATCTCCGATCCCCTTTAACTCAATGACTTTGACAAACTAAAAACAGCTCATAGCTTGCACCATAATGTTTGGGGTGCTATCGGGGTGGGGAAACAAATGTTTCCATACAGAGTTGTAGTACAACCTCTAACCCCCAAGAATTACACCTTATTTGGATGCTTAATATGGGAGTAAGGATATACTGTGCTGTTTCTTACTACTGGGGCCTCCATCTGCGCTATGACTGAAACAACAATCAGGTGTGAAACCTGCTTACTAGAAGTGTTTTGAAGTACATATACCTGCTGGTGAAACAGCTCTAATGAAGAACCTACCTTCCCCATGCATCTATAAATAATGCTGAAGACTATCATTTACAACACACCATAAATAAAATTGGCATATTATGTAAGTTAAACAAGACAAACAAAACAGATAAGGACTGAATAAAATTGCATAAGGAATTCATAACAAATAATGACACTGTACTGTTTCTAAATTTCTCTCTGCTCTGTTCTTCCCCACTGCATGTTTTCCCTCTCTCTGTCTCTGTGTAATTGCACTTCTCTCTCTGATGCCTCTCAACATATTTGATACATTGACAAATTTCCCCTTTCAGTGTTCTCATCATGGTTATTCCCTGGATATGTACAAGAAAGAGGAGGAGGCAGGCAAAGAACATGAGCAGAGAGCAGGCCCGGCTTCCCAGATGGGTTGTACCACATCGATTGACTGGTGAAATACATCTCATATCATATAAAACCAGCTCAGGGCCATGATATCTCTGTAGGGGAAAAAACCCAGGGTTTCCCAAAGGCTTCTGGAAAACAATTGATAAGATCCATTGCTTTTGCTGCCAGCATGGAGACACAGCTGATACAATTATAGTAGGCCTGCTGCATGAAGTAATCCACGGTTGCACCAGCACCAAGAAGGGCTTGATTTCTGGGATTAAGATTAAGAATAGTTTTAAACTTAATTTGTTTTATTCCAAGCCTCATTGTATAGGGGAAATCCACCCTGAAACAAAATTCTTCTGCTACAGCCATATAATATTGGACAGTTTGGTCTAAATACAAGAGAGACAAGACTCTGTGAAGGTGCGTTCACATTATTCTGCTTTTGTTGCACTCAACAAAAAGTTGATCACGCAATGTGCACTTTGTTTCCATAATGCCTAGGTGCCAGCATCAGCAAACAGTACTTAGGTAAAACTCTCAAACCAATTTTTTTGATACAATGACAGTACCCAGGTTAATTTACCAGTTATATGATCTGACCCATACTTGTATATGACACAACAATTAAATAAAGCTATTTTGCATTAAACAACCATTAAACAACCATATCATTAGTCCACAATCTGGAGTAGCTCAGAGTTTTGTTTTTAGAAGAGATCACAGACTATAACTTCAGTTCTCTGCTGTCTAGCTCTCTGAGAGAGTTGTTTGTTTTTGTAAATATTAATATATTGAATGGACTGTCTAAGTTTATAGGAATAATGTCTGTGAATTTTGATTTTAGGGAGTTTTGTTTTTTACTGAAACTGTCCTGAGGTAGTACCTTTAACAGCTGCTTGAGCATAATATAGGCTATGAACCCATATGGACCTTGTTTGGTGCTAGCCCATTGACATGAATGCCAGTCATTATTCATGATACAAGTATTCATGTCTTAGCTGTAAAGCAAATTTGCTGAGATACAAGAAACTCTCAAAACCCATTAAACCATGACATTCTCCAAAGAGTCGATATGTGACAGATTGATAAATGAACAAATTATCCCGCTTCATCCACACAGGGCTGTTGTCATAGATAACCATCAAAAATCAAAACATATCTATTTCATTTTGGTAGCTGTCTATAGCATCAAAGTCAAAAGGATATATAATTGGATGCTGATGCAGGCCAATATTAATCATAATTTTATTGTCAGGCTCAGCAGTGAACTGGGCAGAGCTGCCCTGTTTGGTCCAAGATGGAGTATGCAGAGGAGAAAAGACCAATTTCCTTGTTGTGAATGGAAAGTTCTCTAAAGCAGTTTGGAGTGATTTGCCATCAATCACAGCACATTCCTCCTGAGCTGGGAATTGGGAAAAAAAATGAGAGAGCGAGAGAGAGTGAACAGGTTGGACCACTCTATTACCTGAGCGCATTTCAGTGTGAATAATGATGTATGACATAAAAGCACTCGAGTTGCTTTAAGATGTTGCCAGCATGGATCTAATGCTCCAGTCATGGGATAACACACATTTAACATTTAGGGATACCCCTGGGTGAAGTATTCATACTATCAATGCCAAATTGCTTGGGATACTCGTTGATGAAATTTTTTATTGGAAGCATCATACCTCTGGTTCTCCTTCACCTATGGAATTGCCAAGAATATTAGTATCATTAAATAATTTACTATTAGTCATTTATTTTCCAGAAACATTTTGATCGCTCTTTAAAGTGCATTAACATGATTTAATATTATACTGTAATGTTTTTTCTGTTAATTTTTTTCTAAGAAAACACCCATGAGCATTTTGACATTATGTCCACGTTCTCTGACCACATCAGTTCCTTTCCCTTATTTGATAATATCCAAATACTTAATATCTATGACACAATATCAAGCAAATCTGCTCATTTGCATATCTACTGTATCTCAAAATAATATCCTGCATACAAGTTTTGACATGTTTGCCTTCAATAATTCATAATTATGCCCCTGGGAGTTTCCAAACCACCCACTGTTAATTATCTGTTGGTATCAAGGACCTTTACTTATCTATTTTACTTATCCAAACCACTAAAATAAATGTAAATCTGGAATATATCGTAATTTAAAAAAAATTATACTGTTTATGTTACTTTCAGTGTGGGGAAATGGTAAATGTGACTAGTAACGGCACAGAGTGTGTGCCCTCCACAGCACTATAGTGTAGTTCTTTACCTGAAGGTCTTGATGAAGCCTGGTGGAACCATCTGTACTCTTGTGCTCTGGTCCGCCACACAAATACGTCTGGCCCCAGAATATTAGTAAACGATTTCAGCTAGGCGCAGCTAGGGCCAGATGGATCTAGTGCACTAGTCCGGCAAATGTTTGGGTTGATATGGGTGGAAATGTTACTTACAGTGGTGCAAGGCTCTTTTACAGTTCTGATGTAACTAACTTTTACTGTGGGTACATATTCCACGGATTGATCTGATTTTGGCAACACCATTGGTGGTAAGCGGTCATTGCTTTGGTGTTTTATGTTCAATATAGGCACCTAACATACTGTAATAATAAGACCCTCAATGTAGACTGTAGCTTCTTGTATTTCTTCTACCTTTTTATATATATAACAAACAAACCGTTTGTAATGGTTTACGGCAGTACAAAGACTCAAGTGCAGAGAATACGACACCGGACACAAGGTAAGGTTCAATCAAAGTTTTTACTGGATAATTAGGCAGCAAACAACAGATGGAAGTCCCAAAACTCACACTGATACTTTTAGTAGAAAAGCAACATAGGAAGTCCTTAATAGTCCACAAGCAAACAATCCATACAGGGAGTAGACAGCAATCCATAAACCAGGAAGACAAGCGAGGTCGGTAACACGAGGAGAGAATCATAGGAATAGTCACTGGAAAGCACGATGTACTCACGGGGAGAAACAACGACAATCTGGCAAGGAACACAGAACTCAGAGGGGTATATATACAGCCAGGTGTCAATTAGTGCAAATCAGTTCATCTGTTACAGGTGTGTTCAGAACCCGGAAGAGCAGGGAGCAAGGAGGACATCTTGTGGTAGCAATAGGATACTACAACAGACGGGCCAGGCGGGGCGTTACACCGTTGTTGCTGCTTCTGTAAACATAAAATGCATCACTTTCTGTGCAGCAGAAGATTTTTCCTGGGAAAGGTGACCCTCTCATTGGTGTTTACAACAGAAAATATAAAAGCTTTGATGAACTGGCTATAGGTTGAATGACTATTGTATGGTATCAATCGGCAATAGAGAAAAAAAGAAAAAAGTTTGATTTATATGGAAAAAGTTGCAGATTATGACTTTAATCATGTTTATTTTGTACATTAACCTTGGACCTTTATCAGTTATATATCTTAAATATAGTTTTTTAAGTCATAAAAAGAATGCAAAATAATAATAAAACTTGCCATGTCTTACAAACATAAGCAACAGAAGGCGACAGAAGGCTAAAGTTGTCCTATACATGCCCTCCTGGTTGGACCTAATTGCAGAGCGAGGATGGAGCAATCCAGAGCTGCTGCTGCATTCTGTTCATATTTGCAATGTGCCAGAATACTCTAAATGTCAAACTGGTCAATTTGATCTCCATTGCAATTGCACAGTTGGCAGCTCTTATGACAACTCTAATCAGAACATTGTAAGCCATGGTAATGCCCACAACAAAATGTAACATCAGAGAAAGAGAGATAGCCTCGCACCACTGTGATTAGCATTTTCCATGCATATCATCCGGAAATGTACAGATTGTCAACAGTAGATGTCTACATGCACTGCCGATTGCCTCTCACAATTGGACCTGTAATATTAAAGAATCTACTTCATAAGGCTGATAAGCTGTTAATAAGGCTCTTCTATATCAGTAGACATTCGACATGCTAATGTTATTAAAATTTTCACCCATAGACCTTCTGGTGCACAACTATAGTTAGGGCACACATAATGTGCAATCGCTGTAATTCAAGGTCTGGGAGAGAACCTCATGCCACTGTAATTACCATTTCCCACCCACATTAACCAGTTAATATTGTCATTCACCACCCAGTTGGTCAATGTGCACTCTGACCGGTCAATTTGTACTCTACATTTACCATTTATTTATAATTCAGTAGATATTTATTTATTTGGTGGTAAAAAAAGTTATTGTAGTAGTGGTAGTAGTAGTTGTTGTTCATATATTAGTATTATAGGATTCCTACACAGGTCTGAAAAGTTTGGAAAATATATGTGATCCTTTCCAGGTCTTGAAAAGTTTGGGAGCTGCACAAACATATGGAAAAATGTAGTCATTTGGCTACACATTTACTGTATGTGTCCTTTTGCATATTGTTATAATTGTTGTGAAGAATCTTGACTTTCTTCAGCTATAGGGTGATAAGGCCTATCATCATATGAACATTGATGAAAACCCACAAATCCAGTCAAGAAGCTGAAGCCTGGAAAAGTGTTACCATTTAGCACTGTTGTTGATGTTGTTTTCATTCAAGAAACAATAAGGAATTCAAGGAGTTCAGTGCCTCTTTACTTTTTTTTTTTTATTTTTATTGCATTAAGGACATTTGTCCTTACTTTCAAATTGACTTACAAAGCTGGATTTATAAGAATTCCGTTGATAAAACATGATTTTGTTTGTTGTTTGTTTGATATGCTGTTTTGAACATATTTTGAAAATGATTTGGTTTTGTTTCTATTGTTTGTGAACAGTAAATAGGACTGCATTTTCAGTTACAGTGGGTTCTGAAAGAAAGAGATTACTGACCATGTGCAAGTCCAACCCATAAAGAAGCTATGGCTACATTCACACTGCAGCTGAAAGTGTCCCAATTCAGATTTTTCCCCTCACATGTTACGCAAATCTGCTGTTTTCTAATCAGTGTAAACAGCAAAAAGCTGCATGAGCCCCTTTCACACATGCAGCCTGTTCTGTTAATGTCACGGCATTGGGGTCATGTGTGAATGGAGCCGGTGTCGAACTGCTGTCAAATCAGTTCCTGCAATTTCCCTGCTCAAGACTTTGTAACGTTACTGGTAAAGTTCCGTATCGACCGCATGTGTGAACAATGCCATAACATTACTGGCACAAGCACGCACAATGTTAGGACACTCTGACGTAGGACGCTCTGTTGTCGAACTGTGAGCCAATCCCAAAGTTCTCAAGGAGGTGACGAGTTTATTCCGCCGGCTGTGCCGTGTAAAGACCGCATGTAGGAGGGAAATACAAACCACTATATGGGCTGTAGCTTTGTAGGATTGTTCAAAAATGTTTAATTAGACAGACGTGGAAATAGAGCTCCACATGAGTAGCATAAATGGCAGCATAGCACTGTGCCAAGCGTCTTCACCCGCCATGTTTTCAAACTGCAGTGGCTCCGGCACAATGTTTCAACGTAATTTCAGGTAAATGACAACAGAGGAATGTAACGGTATTGCCAGTGTTGTGTGTGAATGGTAGTATTACTTTAAAAAGGCGGAAAGGCATGTCTTGTGTGAACAACAGAAACTGCTACCTTTACCGGAAAAACGAATACAGCAATGTTACAGGATTCATGTGTGAAAGGGGCTAAGGAGTCACATCTTTTCAATTCTGATCTGGACCACATGGATATATGGTACAAAATCAGATCCCGAGGCACGCAACCTACATGCGACTTATATTTGAACACTCAAATTGGAATTAGTCAACGCTGCCATAACAATAAAAAAAATCTCATGTCATTCATCTGAGACAATAATTTTGTCAGCTTGGCTGAGCCAGCATGGAGTACAACCAGACACAACAATGGAAAGAAAGACAAATCGCGAATTGATTGGTATTTGGGGAGACGCCTCAATTCAGACAGGACTTGAAGGCATATAATGTAACTGAAATGTGTTCAAAACAAAAACAGATGTCTTTTCAACATTGCTGTCAGTTCATATTGGTATGGGACATGGGTTACATTCTAGAATAGATATGAACACTCATCCCAAAAAATCTGATATGAGCAGCAATTCAGTATTGAGCATGAAGGCCTGCGGTATGAATGGTGCCTTTGTGAACACTGGACTCCACAATTCCACAAACCCTCTGGGGTTTCTTCTACTTCAACCACATATTTGTTCTGAATGTTTTCTCTGTTCAAGCAATATATTTTTGTGCTAACTAAAGTAAACTAAAGTCAACTTAGCTAATATTATCTTGTGGGTTAAATGGGCCACAGCATTTCTTACAAATATTATTTAAATAAATAAATAATTATATTCTGAATCTCATCGGATCTGAATATGAAATCACACTCATGTCACAATGCAACAAAGCTGACACACATACAAAAACACCTAAAAAGGTTTTGCCAAGGTCAACCTTTCAGAAAATGGAGGGGAAATAGATCATTCAGACATGCAACCTGATGAGGTGAATTTTTGATGAAAATTTGTGTGTGTGGGGACATCAATTCTTTGATGCGTTTAAAGGACCAATACAGCATTAAAGATTCATGAAGAATACTTAATCAAAGGACCTGATAATGAAAAACGATCAAAGGCTTGGCAGACTCAAATTCTACATACTGTAAAATGGAAGTTATACATCACTGATCAGGTGATCAACACTCATAGCACTGGAGGCGGACCTGGGTCAAATAGCAGTGAAAAATCATTCTTTGTGTTTGTTTTAAATTGCTTGGAGTACCAGATGGATGGAGTATTCTGCATCAGGACCATTCGGATGGTGTCAGGTAAGTTGCTAATCACAAAAAAGTATGCTAAATTGACTTTCAAATACTTTCCTGTGATTGTCTAAACTTTCTGGGACTGACTGTTTTGCCCTGTGTGATAAACTCCAGCCAACTAGCATCTAAGTGTGCAAAAACAACCATAAAATGCATTTAATAATACTATTTCACCTAATTGGAGGTTTTCATTAAATGTGGCAGTTGATGTACTGCCGTTCGCTTTAATCAGGAGGAAATAATTTGTTAGAAAAACCTTACCTTGCCAATAAACTAATAAACCCAATATTGCCAAACATTAAACATTACAATAAACATGTATTTGGCCATACAAAGTACATCCTGCCCTTTCACCTGAAGAGCTACATTCAGATGAAAGGCCGCTTGGTCACATCAAATCACCACATGCAACACCAACACAAAGATGGTGGAAAATTGCTGGATACATTTACCGGTACCTTTAACTTGACGACCCAGGTTAAATTCCCAACTCATGCCAAGAAGTTTTCTACTGTAAGTGAGGTTTTCATTTTCAGCAAACGTTTTTGTCATTTAACCATGACCACAGCCTTACCCTAGCCTAGCCAAATTGTTTTAGTTGCCTAACCTTAACCCTAACCTTAAAGCTACAACCTACTTTTTGTGCTAGAGAGCACCCTTTCGCGTCTGTGCAGGGAATTACAACAATATATACCCCAGAATGTATTGCATCCGGGTACTGGCAGCTTATTTCCAGTTTCATTTAATTTCAGCTCGGGAATATGGAATAAAAATTTCCGCTGAACAGGTATTTTATATTATTTTCTTTGGTCTCTACTACACTAAGGATGAATACTGAGCCAATACTGTGTCAGGAAGTTTATTTTCTGTTTAGTTGTAGGTGGAGGACCAGTAGATGTGGAGTCCAACAGTCCCGGGTTACACATCATCATTACCTAAGTTAACGTTATCTTTTTAGATGGTCAGTTGCCAACTTCAACTTATCTTGACTACTCATGTCAGTTAAATGAACTGACTTTGGACAAGTGTTTAAAGGAATTGGCCGGTCTGCTAAGACCCCGGGTTAATTGTTGACACGGTCTATGTCGAGATGTAAATCAGCCATGATTTTTGATCAACTCACCCTCTCTCGCGGTGTACCGGCGTTCCGAAATTTGGCAGTTGGCCAGTCATTGAGATCCATTGTATTCCAAATGAGTGTTTAGCAGCTCCCATAGTTGTGTCTTTATTATGTCCAACACAAGTAAGCGCATACGAACTACCCTGATTTTTATTTTTTAAATTTTATTTATTTGGTGATAATTACATAGAAGACAACAAAATATCACCGAGGATAAAAACACAATAAAGCACAAGTGCTTATTTCCATTGTGGTCCTCTGACTGACATGACATGACACAATACATCACAAGGATACAAAGAAATACTCAAGACAATATAACAATACAATAGATGACATAGACATACTCAATACAATACAACAATAACAATACTGTATGTGTGTGTGTGCGTGTTGGGTGAAACAGATAATCAATCAAAAACAACAT
>OMLI01021034.1:0-11536 GCA_900302605.1 Rondeletia loricata
ACACAGCTTCTGTTGTCTGTTCGTGATTCTGCCTTTGAAGCAATACTTTTTCTTTTTAAAGCGGTGCAGCTGCTTCTATACATGACGTGCTTTGATTAGATTCGTTAAGCTACGGTACATCAAGTAACCAGAAAATAGTTCCGGTTAAAGCGTTTAGCCATCAAAATAAAAGCCCGGAAATGTAAATAACATAAATTTATATAGTCTTCAAAATAAAAGCTTGAAAGTTTACATGTAGAAATCTCTCTTTATCTTTCTCCCTCTCTCACCTCAGACGCTCAGTCTCATCAAGCGGTTTTGTTAATTGGGGTTTCATTTGCTCAAGCATAATTATAATGAAACATTTAACCCTCTTCATAGAAAATATCAAGATATATATCGTATATCGCCATTCAGCCTAAAAATATCGGGATATGATATTTTGTCCAAATCGTGCAGCCCTACAAAGACCCTTGGCATAGTCTCAGAGAACTAAGACTCCAATTTGTAATATCAAGAAAGACACACATGCCTATCCTTTGACAGTGAGAGGCTGAATTTGTGGATTCAAAGAATGCGTTTTTGAGCTTTCACACCTAAATGAGATGTATTTTTGATAGTGTGCTACTAGTTTTAAATAAGAAAATAGACCCATATACCAAGAGAATCACTCTGGGTACTGTCATTCTGTCCACAAAATCTTTGATTAATTATTATTGAACAGCTCCAGAAAGTTTAATTCCATAATATTGCAGACTGATCTTTGCAGACTTATAGGAATAACATTTGTGCTTCTGTTTTCAGGATGGCATTTTCACTTAAATATATGAGCATGGTTACAAACACAAACCCTGAATATCATTCAACAGAATTACAGTGTTCTACACCTAACCTCCTAACTGTTTTGACCCTGCAGTGGACTCATCCAAACTAGTCGCCCAAGCTGCTAATTCTCCGTCAGCCAATGGGGCCTTTAAAAATGGCACCAGTCAGAACGGCAGACACAGGCAAAAAGGAGGACTGAAAATAGATGAGAGGAGGAGGAGAAGAAGTGGAGGAAAAAACGCATATGGGGATAGAGAGGGGAAAAAAGCAGGGAGAGAAAGATGAGAGCTCTACCATCCCCCCTCCCCGGATGGACTGACTGACTGACTTTGGTGCCTGAGGCCAGCCGGATTGGACTGGCAATGATTTGTGACTCCACTCAGAGTGCTGTGAAAGCTGAAGCAAGCAGTCGCTGGTTGGGAATGGGGCGAGCTGAAGAGAAAAAAAAGAAACATGAATATGCTGATCCAAGCAGCACCCAGTCAACAGCATTGCTTCTCCAAATGCCCCTGAGCCCTGACTATGGATACTCTTATCAGGGGTAGAAGGAAAGGAAGGAGGGCGGGACAGTAGAGAGAGAGTGTGTGTGTGTGTGTGTGTGTGCGCGCGCGCTGGCTGGCTGGCATCTATATTATCTATAAATGCATGATGAGTGTGTGCTTGTCTGTCTGTAGCTGTTTCCATCCATATGTCAAGCTAATTTTCCTAAAGTTTTGAAATGTCGCAAAAAATAAAATGCAAATTAAGTGCATTTCCATCAGCTGGGTTAAAGAGAATGAATTGGTTTCCTGAATGTGAAAAAAACATCCACCAGAAAAATGGAAAGTCTTACAAGAAATGTTTAGTATTGATTAGTCTTGGAAAAGTTATTGCTTTTTAGTGTCAGCTAATGTTGATTATATTCCTATGGTCATACAACCACGATGGAGACTTATACATGGGAGAGACAGAATTTATATTTCTGGAGGTTGTGGTGGTCAGATATTTTACAGATATTTAACAGAAAACATTTCAGAACATTCAAAGCCTCTTTTGAACTGTTGAATGAATGAGATGAACCATTCATCAGGTCAATCATGCCAAGCCTATGTCATTATTTATTCAACAAATGCGTTTCCATCGCTATCTATTGCATTATTTCTCGATCAACAAAACATTTTCTGCTTCAAGCGAACGTAAAAACTTTTTCAAGATATTAGGGACATTTTGTTGAATTTTGCTGTATCTATTCAACTTCTCTAATTCGATGCATCATAATTCACATAAAAATACTTAGATGGAAACCCAGCTTGTGCGTGCATGTGTATATCTTAGTGTATTTACGCTTGTATTTAGGCATCTGTGTGTGTGTCTGCTTCTACTGTTTGTATGTGTGTGTGTGTGGGCGGTGGACTGGATATGTTCGGAGATGCACTTTGAGCTGATGGAAGCCAACAGCTGCCTTACTATTTTACAGAGTGACGTGGGGGTGGGTGAGAATGGCCTGGGCAGGAATGTGAGTCGGTCGGCTGGTTCTTTCTATGTTGGGCCCTGGGAGAGTGGCTCTATTTCTATCGGTCTGTCTATCGATCTGTTGATCCATATCTGTTTTTACCTGACGCTGTGGGTCTCAGCTCTTGTTGGATGCAGTTTTATACAACACCAGTTGCAGGTTAGACAATCAATATCAGAAGGGTTTTATTCCAAAATGAAAATATAAAATTACTTGATGTTTATCGTTCAACATTTGGAAAACGGTCATGACATTGTTGCTGATGGCAACATTATTCCATAGTCAATTTATTTCTTACTTGCAATCACTTTTGTAAGAGTAGGTGTCAAAGTTTTCAAAGTGCCAATGGGTCATTTTGGAACAAAACTCCTCTTTTTATGAATGAATGTAAGATTCTCCTGGACTTGATCACTGCTTGTATGTGTCTTCATGGATACTCAGTACTGAACTATGAACTTTAGGGTTAGCTCTGTTCTGCATTTTATTTCTATTTTTAACTTAGGTTTCTAGTTATTTTAAACATCCCTCACTCAGTGCAATTTATATTTCACCAGCAGCCGATTATTATTTCATTATAATTAAATGTTCTGTTTTTGAGTTGGCTCATGTATCCTGTTTACAATAAATTGGATAACCTCTTATACCAATTATGATAGCTAGTATTAGGGATGGGCATTTTAAATGGTTTCCCAGATCGATTGATCGCATGATGTACTCGAGTAGTGATCGATTACTCGTGGAGGGAAATCTATTTTTAGAACGCATCTTAAAAAGCATGGCAGCAGCAATAACAATGCACAGCCATATACCTGATGCTTAATACTTATTGTCAATCAAAACAGTCAGTTACCATTTGATATTCATAATTTATTCACAACTAACAAGCACATTGTAACAAAAAAGCATTAAATAATTACACAAAGGCATCAACGCTCGAACAGACGATGTATAACGGTAGCCAAATCAAAACAAAAAAACAGGCATGGGCTACAGTAACATGTTAATTCTTGACAAGAATGTCTACATGCTCAGGTGAAAGGCGAGTACGCAGTCGGTTTAGGATCAGTCCCGCTGTGGATATATACCATATTATCCAACCAGGATACTGAGCATTATACCACCTTATCCCTTTCACTGTTGTTGTTTTTTTCCCAGTTTGCAGTAATGTTTGCTTTAATAGTTTCTGTGGTAATACTAAGAGTATTTTGTATCTTCATATATACAGGGATGTTTTTGATTGTTATATGAAGATGTATATAAACAGCTTATTCCAAATTAGATCTTAACCAGGATTCTTATTGGGAATACTGTGAGGATGTAAATGCAGTCAGTGACTATGGTGAAGGTATTGCAAGGCAATATAGATGCACATAGCCCATCCCAGAATAGTGCTAAATGATGATTGTTGCCACCAGCCTGCCTTTATGCCTGTTAGCATTACAAAGTTATCAGTTTGTACCACTGCACAGTTTGTTAACGGCAGAGACACATATTTGAAAATCAACAAAACTAACATCATGATTAGTTAACAAAAATATAAAACATGTTAAAAATGTGTGGATTGGGTTGTAATCTACAAGTCGGGGAATGTACCTCTTTGGTCTGGTTTGCCTCACTGTGTGTATCTTTAGCTTTGGTCGACCACCTAGAGCTCTACTGGTTCCTTTGTGCTGTTACCACTGAACTTCAATGGGCAAAAAGGCACTTTGGAGTATGTCATGGTAATCTCCTTTGGTACAGCTAAAAATGCTACCAAAGAAATTCAAAAATGTTGTCATACAGCATTTTCAAACCTATAATAGCCTGTTTGCTTTGGTCCGAATCAGGACAAGTTGGTCCTTTGCAGCATTTAGGTTCATTTAACAATTGATATGACAAAATTTTAAGCGAACCATCATTTATCAACAAAAGTCATGTGGGAGCAGTTATTTCCATCATTGGTCACAAATTTAGTGTGGGAAAGGACTTTCTTCCAGGGGAAACTCATCCTTAAGCCAGAAATCACAGCGTGTTTAACCCATGATGCATAGGGCTTGCTGTTGTTGGGTGGGATCACAGTCTGATCACGTTCTTACTCCAAATGAATCTCCAGGATTGGTTTGGAAACGTAGCAAGAAACCTCCCTCTCAACAAGGTCTCGCTCGGATTGGCTTGGTACAAACCCAAGTGCGATTGCTGTTTTCATATGTCCAAATTAAGCAAACTAAGGGGGAAACCACTGCAGGGTTTGAAATAACTGCTCTCAACCAACTAGGTGTAAAAACGCCCATAGAGACTAGCCTTGTTCATTTCCAGTGTGGACAGTGCTTGAGACTAAGGAAGTTATAATGTTCAACACAACCACCTCTGAAATGTTTAGCCAAATAACACCGTTACCATGCGTCGCCATTGGGTGAAAACGTTGTACCTCCAGAACTTAAACCAGCCTCTTTTTAGCTTGACCACCGTGCATTCATGAGTTTATCATATTAATTTTGGAAAGGTTTCATAAAACCCTTTCTACCCCAAAAGTGGTAGAACTATCTCAACCCATGGAGAAGCATGTAAACCTTCAGGTAAAACATGAACATGAAATTGGAAGAATTATGAGGTTTTCACAACAACTAAGATGTCAGGTTCCTCAGTCTCCTGCTTCACACCAAAGCTTATTTCCATGACAACATTATCAAATATACCATGGCAACCATCTCAAGTAGCTACACTTGCCAAATGAACATTCAAGAGTGTTGACTGGAATGGGATATCCAGTCTGTCCTTCTAGGTTCTGTGTTTTATACTGCACAATGATAGAGACACTCTCCCACTGTTGTCTGTCAAATGTGCAACAAGATATGATAGAAGTTACACCACAATACTTGCCGTTGATACTTGTTTACCTTGATACAAATCTATATTTTGGAATATGCAATACACTAAGGTACAATTATGTCCTTGCTCTAAAATGTTCACCAGTATATGCAACATTTAGTGCTAGCTTATAGAGAACATCCAATGAATGTGATGACTCAGTCAATCACAAAATTGAGTTTTCAACAGATTTCAAATAGTGATTTGACCCAGGTTGTACTCCTCCCAGTGGCAACGCACTCTTTAAGCCTTGCTGGCCATCCTGGGAATGGTGGGGCTATTAAAAAATAAGGCACATTTCAGTTGTACCATTTTGCTTTGTATATTTTGGTATTTTGCTGTTAATTTAAGCACCAATACATTATCTGTGAATTACTGCTATGTCAAGGAAACACTATTTATTTATTGAAGTCTATGGTTTCTCTTATGTTCTCAGCCTCCACACAGCTTCAAAGGAACTTACGTTAGAGCCTTTGTTACACAAAGCTGTTATCATGCAGCATAAAGAATTGTATAATGCAGCTACTGAGCAACTGCCAAGAACTATTGACATTAGCTAATGTCTATATCCCAACATAGACCATACATGAAATTCACTGTCATAGAAACATCAAGGCATTTTCTCTTCTATTTACAATCAAAATAGATATCAGGGGACTTGATTTTAATAATTTGCTTATTTATTTTTTTAAAGCTACAATATGCAAATGTTCTCCTTAATGCAGGAAGTGTATTGTTAGTCCTGCCCTCCTCCCCCTTGTTTTTGTTTTTCGAGTACGATTGTCATCCGATAATGCGATTTCTCCGTGATCAGAGAAATCGCATTTGTTTGCATTTGGTCTCACAAGGCGGTGTGCGCTTGTTCTACCCCACTGAGGAAGAATTTGGCAAGGATATGGATCCTTTTATTAGTAGGCTATCGGCTACGAGCAACAGCATAATACAAATTACAAATAGCCATGATCAGGCAAAAGACATAGAGACAGCTTGATTTATAGGGAAGCAAGTACTTACATGCGACTCGGTAGAGCAGTACGGTCCGTCCGTATCACCAATGTTTCATTTCTTCGTCCAATGTAACCAGCTCAAAGACAGCCGATGAATACAGTGTAGCACATCGTGTCTATAGCTTATTATAGGCCTAAACGTAGAGCCGAAATCAGTGTAAAATGACTTTTATTATAATTTAAAGCAATTGCATCCATACTAAATTATCTTTTAGGCCTATGTGCAGCCGACAACACACAGGTAGATTCATTCAGTAGCAGCACTGCCTTTTTAGACAACTTCTGTTTTTTTCCAATTATATGATCACGAGTATTGGCAGTATACAAGCCAGCTCTGTTACTTCTCAGCCCTTTTGTCTCCTTCAGATGGCACCAGTGTGAAAAAGTGAACATTGATGTTCACAATGTTTTTGAATGTTTAGTTTAGCTGTTCTTTCTTTTCTTTTTGTGTCCCTCCATTGTTGTTGTTGCTATGACTTCCCTGCTATGTGGCTGCTAGCCTCACCTTGATAGCCATAACCAGCTCACTGTTGGCCATGCCCATAGCAAATGGTATAAGCCCCAAAACGTCATCAACATCATTGAAAGACCAATTTCAGGCAAATGGGGGGATTTAGGCATGAACACACAGACAGATAATGTAGAATATAGCCTATTTATATTAATGTCAAAAGTTGCATATTGCAGCTTTAACCAATTAAATAAATTATTGTGCTTGTAAAGTTTGCTAATTGACTCATTAGATTACTTTGATTTTGATTTGATTTATTTGGTGATAAATACATAGAAGACAACAAAATATCACCGAGAATAAAAACACAATAAAGCACAAGTGCTTATTTCCATTGTGGTCCTCTTTATTTTGCACTAAATTAGTTGCAGTCTGTTTCATTATGTTGTTTACTATTTAAGACTGGGTGTATTATTTAAAGTGCATCTTGTCAGATAAGATTGGTATTTTAATAGATGCTCAGCATGATGGCATGATAATTGTTCTGTGTAACAATGGACTAATGGTTAATTTTCCATCATTGTCCAAGATACAAGCCAAAATGTCTGTTATTTAGATTTTTAAAAAAAATATTTCTATTCATAGACATTTACAATCAAGTACCTTCATTGCAATTTCATTTAAGAAATTGGCATCTTAGGGTTATTAATTGCAAAGAATTTCTCATAGTTTAGAATTAATATGGGATTTTATTCTGTAGCATAATGTTCATTAGGTGTTTTTGAGTTTCTCACATATTTTACATCTAGATATAATTTGTGCATGGGTTGGATGATGTTAACTGTCACCTTGTTCTGTTTTGAAGTCTTTGATTTGGCCAGACAAAAGTGTTTTAACTCCCAACGCCAGGAAGGCAAAATCCTTACCTGTCAATAGTAATTTCATTATATTATGTATGATTGTCCACTCTACCGGTCAATGTGGAATACATACTTGAATGTGATGTATGTGATGTATATTTAAGGTACTATGAATGTATTTGTAAATGCCCTCTGCAACTCCCACTCTGAAATAGAAGAATCCACAGGCAAACTATTATCATACTTTTATCACAAAGGAATTGGGGCTTTGACATCAGTGATTTTATTCTGTGCCTCCAAGCTAGATTAGTGTGAGAACAATGATTTATGTTCTGAGAAATATTTCCCAGATATTTTTTATTTACTCAAACAAAATAAAGCAGCCGGTGTCTGAATGGGTGGTTTTAAATTAAGGATTTGGCCTTTGAAAACTACTAACATGCATGATACCACGTTGAATGCATTCAGGTATTTGGATGAATGTTTTTAGGAATATGTGAAGACTTTATTAAGTTTACTTCAGAGGAAGAAAAATGCATTGTCTTAAATATGTTTCAACCCTGATTGCTGGATTTAGCATAATTTATCTTTCATGTATTATAATTTTGGTGCCTAATTTATGGCATGCAGAAATTGGCTGGTTTTGTCAGTTGTTTAAATTTTAGTTTGGATGTCAGAGTAAAGTATATATTGTATGGAGTGTGTATTCAGACACATTAGTTAGATTTTCTAGTTTAAGGGAAATGCCAGTGTGTGAGTTTATTTGCTCATTTCTTTCATTTGTCTGAGACTTCAGACCCAACAAGGCCGCTGTTCAATGCTTACAGCACATCATTAGATTTGCAACTTAATTCAAAGATCCATTCCCTTTTGCTGTTTATAGGGTCCCACTGAAACTGCATCCAAAACCCCACTGACAGACATCTTCATTCCATCATCAGGAATTTAGTGGTGTCCAATTTCTGCAGGGAAATAGCTTCCTCTTTCTCCTTAGATAATAACTTGGATGACTGGCAGTTCTCGGACAAGTAGCATTTGAATCAATATGTTCAGCAGAAAAAATAATGGAATTACAAGCTGTAAACAGTTTTTTGCGTAGATACAGTTTATATCAGCGACACAGTGTGGGAAGTTGGAATGCAGAAACTTCTGACTAATGAGCTTGGAACTTTGACCCTCATTGTGTTCATGATGTAGTTGACATGCAACCTGCAGTTATCTGGCTAGGTTGTGTGACACCAGATTCCCTACAATAGTGAAAATAGCAGTACATAACAAACTCAAAACGTAGTGTTGAGACTACAATTGCCACCATGCATTTTTTTTAACATGACGTCACCAAAAGTCGGAGATGGATATGGATTTTCAGTACCAATTCCAGTACCAATACTGATATTTTTGTATTGAAGCTGCTGATAGCCAATATTATGTTCCAATAGTCAGAAACCTTTACATTTTATCATTTTCATTACAAAAAATGACAAGTGTTCAGAGTGGAAAAGCCTCTGAAACAATATTTAGACCATCATGGGACACTAAAACTCTCCATTGAAACCTAGACTAATAAAATGATTTTAGGGTTAGCAGCTCTTTAAGGCAGGGTGACCCATCCCACCTATTCAATGGTAGGGAAATTCTGGGATTAGGCCTTAAAATAAAGAAATAATTTACCGAAAACATTATTGAATAATGAAATGAATATATAAAATGTGCAAATAAAATACAATTTCATGTCAGGTTTTACAGACTATTTTTATGTAGCTGTGGTCAACCTTCAAATTTAACTTGAAGGTTGGAAAATTCCCAGTTCCAACTTGCTATGAAAGCATGTTTTGTACTTAGTAGTGACTTACAATATCATCAGGACCTTTCAATGAAAGCCTCCCTGCCGGAAATGACCGTAAAAAGCCATAGAGTGGGAAATGGCTTATAGATAATGTAAATCAGAGGTGTGTTTTAGGAAATGGGCCAAGGAGCAAGAAACAGCTATTTTCCTTTAAATGTTTTGGGGGGGTTTTCACTGGGGATAATACTGGAAGTAACTGACAGTTTTGAGACAAGATGTGATGAACAGAGGCTAGGTTTTGTAACGGGGTTGATTATTTGTTGAAATTCTTCTGACTAATTCGCTCACATTGTTTGGAGTGGAAGATGAGCATGGTTTAGGGTTGATAAACAGGTCTGATCTTAGAGAGGAAAACACTGAGGTGTTTTTACAGAAAGCAGTCAGAAAAACCTCAGAACGTGAGAAGGAGGGAAGAGCAGGAAGAAGGGAAGGATGAGGAGAACACCAATGGGATGACTATTTTCTAACTTTTTCTTTTTATAAATATTGACATTTTGATGTGCTTTGAGGAGAACTGTGGGGAAAAGGTTTTGAAACTTAAGAGAGCCATGAAAGTTTCAGGTTTGGTTTTGCAGGCTAATTTATAGTTAGCGGAAGTTTTACAGACACAGATTGAGGCCTAGCTATAGCCTAAAACACGACTTAAAGTCAGATTTTCACTGAAATATATTTCTCAGTCAACACAGTGCAGATTATGTGTTGTGGACACGAGTAATGTGAAGATTACGTTCCTCTACCACAGAAGGATTATGTGAAAATAGCACAAACTGGACATGTCATTTTCACGTGTACGTCACGTGAAAAGATTAGCAAATGGTTAAGTTTAGGCAAGGAAAACAACTTGGGTTAAGAAACAAAAATTTTGGTTAAGGTTAGTCAACTAAAACAATTTGGTTAAGGTTTTGCTCATGGTTAAAGAGCTTCTGCTGAAAATAGAAAACGTCACTCCCAGTAGGAAACTTGTCATGAGTTGGGAATTGAACCCGGGTCGTTGGAGTTGAAGGTAAATGTATCCCCCTCCACCACCACCCCCCCACACCCTTACTTTCAACCATGCTATTTCAATGTCAAACTACTGCCTGTTTTTAGTCATGTCTCCTCCATGTAATCTTTTCCTATTGGGGAAACGTATTTCTCTCACTTTTCGTGCACAGAGCACGTTATTTGCATTTTAAGACATAATACGCCATTTCATGAATTTCATGAGACCAGGCTGTCTCAGTGTAGGAACAGGTTTAAGCTATGTCTGTGAAACGAGTGTTGACATTTCTTTTTGCTGCAAGTCGAGGTGGAGGCCTTAATCTATGCCTAAGGAACCAGCTCCCATATTTATGTAACTGTATTTATGTAAAACGCTATTTTCTACTACTAATACCTAATGTGCCATCAATGTTTTTGCCGCAAAATGGACAAGCTGTTATGACTGATACTGAAAGAATAGTGACAATCTTTTTTTTCTTCTCTGTATAGGATTTCTATGTCATTGTACATTGTGTAAGGTTTTTAAGGCCTTTTCACAGAGCAAAATTCTTTGAAGAGCCTGTTTTTCTAAAAATGTTCACCAATCAGTATTTTGGAAAGTGGACTTGTTTGCTAAATGCAACTATCATTTAATAGCTGTTAGAATTTGGTAACTTTAATACCAATTCAATGTTCCTTGACTGTTGCTGGTAATAACAATGCACACATTGTTTTAATAAGTATTTTATGTTCAGACCACAATGGCTGTTGTATTTTATTTTTTTTGTTTGTTGTTTTTTTGGCAGTTTCCATGGAGATCAATTAAAAAGTGGGTTTACATTTTATCTCCTCTGTGTTTGTGTCTCATTTGTCCTCTGCCTCTATAAATCTTTCCCTTTCATTTACAAAAAGCACTGGCTAACTGTTATCCCTATACTATCCCTATGCTAAAATGTGATTTCCAACTCAATACATGGTATAATTTGCACTGGAAACCACATGTAACCCTTTGAGATCATAGTATTAAAGCTTCATTCCCATGTGTTGTGCAGTGAGCAAATGGCAGAGAGGAAAAGAGGGGAATTCCCTGTTGCTTAAGTTGATCTGCCCCACAGCGGCGGGCATACTATTCCATTAGAGATGCTCTAACTCTGAAGTGTGAAAGTTGGCTCTGGTCTCTGGGATAGCTGCAGTTATCCTACGACCAAAATAGTACCAATGGCCGACAGCTGCCGGCCTGCCTGGAGACTGCAGCATAGGACTGAACAC